>OX461811.1:44196635-44455391 GCA_949802685.1 Dicyrtomina minuta
ATTTCCGTAAAATTTAAAAATTATGATAATTATAGAAGTAGATAGGTACACGGGTTACATAGGCTAAATAGGTTATGATACACATAGGGGTTTCTATAATTCTGACTGATTCTTATGCGAGTTTCAAAGGAGCGCATAGGCGTCTAACTATATCATTTGACATTCTTTTATTCTGCAGACTGCAGTAAATTGAGTAAATTAAAATGATAAAATAAAAGCTTGAAAATGAGGTCTATACAGTATGAGGCACATTTTAATTTTTGAAGTCAAAAATTCTACATAGGTATACCGTAACGCTACTACTGTATTAACTTCCGAGGGTCTCTGCGGTAACTCCCAGAGTCTTTAGCATAAAACCAAATGAAGAGGTTTTTGTTTTTTAATCTTTAATTTCTAATAACTCCCGGATCTATAGCAAAGTTTGACGTAACTCCCCCTATGTCTTGAAAGCATGCAAATAGAACATTTTGCACGTTTCAAAAACATGTAATTAGAAAAGTTTACACTTTTCAAAACCCATGTAAATAGAACATTTTGCACTTTTCAAAAACATGTAAATAGAACAATCTGCACTTTTCAAAAACATGTAAATAGAACAATTTGCAATTTTCAAAAACATGTAAATAGAACAATTTTACGCTTTTCAAAAACTATGTAAATAGAACATTTTGCACGTTTTCAAAAACATGGAATTAGAACATTTTGCACTTTTCAAAAACTCTTAATTAACATTTGACGCATGTTTCTCATTTTGTTTTTATGACATAGCTCATTTTGATTCTAGCTAAAATTGGATATGGGTCATTTTGATTCTTCACAGACAATATTTGGGCTCCATACTCTACGGTGATGGTAATGAGACTAGATTATGATTGAATGTTGTCACGGTTGGGGTAGCAAATCCAGAGACATATGTACAGCACATACATTCATACATCCAAGTACCTAGGCTAGGTGCTCTTCTTTATTCTCTGGCTGAAGTAGGTACATAATATGTAAATAATACAGAATCGAATCAAAACCCTTACACTCACTCCTTTTACTTTTGACGATCATATCATACGCTATGAAATACGGTACAAACAACTCTATTTTCTATTTTTTTCCAATAGCAGAAATTCATACGTATTTTGAATAATTATGTTCTTCTATTTATTATGACTGATTGTTCAGAATGGTTCCCTGCGAATCATAGTAGTGTATGAATTGGAAAAATAAGTAGAAAGTAGATTTTTATTTTTACGAGTGGAATGAAGATGGATAGAGGAAACGGGGAAATAATTATGACAGCCTGATTGAAAAATATGTGTCTATACTTAAGAACCTATATCTGTAGTCAAAGTATTTGCTAATCACACAGTCGTACTACGGATACATGCATACCAGTACCAGTACCAGTACCAGTGAGTGAGCTGAGTATGTTGTAAGGGAAAAACGGAAAACGGCGCTGATGATTATAGACACATGAGTGTCTGTCTCCTCTGAAAACTGACTCGATTAAAGTTGATGTGGATGTCGATGAATCATCTCATCCTCTGATTTTCACTCATCTGAAAAACGAGTAACTCTGGAGCACCTCTGCTGCCTCCTGCCTTTATAATATGCTTCTGCATGGTATGATGGAGGCAAGTCAAGCCAGTCATCTTGTGACAAGTGGAGATAAAATTCAATTGATGATGAAACGTGGAGAAGGGATGAGCTCTATAGCCATAGGTTTGTATCTATATAGACAACGTATACCACTCACATGGCTATGGCTACGGCAATGGCATCATCATCATTTTCAAATCTAAATCTGATTCAAAAAACCAAAGCCGTCTATAGTACGACTTAAGTATGATTGAAGTTTTCAACATTCAAAACTTTCTTTCATTTCACTCTCTCAGTCACAATAAATTGACACATAAAGATCTTACTCCTACAGCTACTATGTAATATAGACTATCTGCTGTCTACAGATTTACAAAGTTTCTTTTAACTTTCTTTTTTTAACTCTTTCACAGTAGTTAGCTCGGGCTACAAGTCTAGAACGAAGAATTTGTAACAACTTGAGTTTTCAAAGAAACCTATATGTAGATATCTACCTACCTACACAGTATGTAATCGTAATCAGCTTCAACGCACATATGTATCCTATTTATGAATGAGTAATGATAATTATAGATTGGCTAATTACATTCCTCCCAAACAGTTTCGCCGATTTTCCATGGAACACGTAAATGCAAAAAGAACTTTATTCTTTGCCAAAAGAAACTTATTTGCAAATCTTCGGTTTCACTTGTACGCTTTGGCAATGCTAATGCGAAGTGCATCTAAATTCGTCAGTATTCTAAATAATTTCTTACGATTAGAACTTTATAGTTGAGTCAAAATAAATCTGGGAGTTCGTCTTCGTATTAATAATTCTTTGAAGACTTAATTCATTTTGAAAGGCAAAACTTTGGAGAGTTGACGGATGGTAGATGAGATGCACGTAAAAACTGCATTAATGAGAAGTTGAATGTGAGATAAATTTTATTACGTTAGGCGACGTAAGGGAATGCATTGTGATTTCCAACGTAATGATAACGATGATAATGATCATAAGCGCGTGGGAAGGAGAGATGGAATGTTTACGTAAGGTCCAGGTCTGTGGCCCTATACAATCTCCATCGTCACAATCCAAAGCCGCCAAAGCCAAATCTAAACTATTCCTATAGGTACTTTTCCCCAGCCTCCCACAACTACCTACCAACGAACCTTCTAAAACGAATCCTATCTAAATTGGAGTCCGGATTGAAACTAAAGCTGTGTGGATGTATGGAACTAAAGTCTGGATCTGGAGTGAAAAAAAATATCCCTTTGATGCTTCGGCTCAATGAATAATTTATAATTGAATTACAAGCCTCCCTACCTACGCTACCTTACGAATTCAGCGAGGGTAGTTGGCTGAATTCGCTCTGGGAAAGCTACTAGTTTTACTATTACGCGATATCCAAGAAATTTTTTTGAACCTGATTCACTGTTATGTACTTGAGTCAATGTTCAAACCAAATCCAAAGCCAAAGCCAGAGCCAATCTGAAGACAACCTGGGCCTGTGTGTGCCTGAGTTTTACAGTTTTCAGGTATTATGTATTCCACTGTCGTAGGTGGATGTGGATATACCTACACCTATATACAATGAAAATATAGTCCAAATTTCTGAAAGTTTCACTGTATGTTTCTTCTTCATCATGCCTCCTTTAAGTTAAAAGAGGATAATAAGCTTAGCTTTAGCTACTTATGCGATTTGATAACTGCAGTCTTAGCGATTTATTTAGTATTCTTTCCCACGATCCACATCCACATCCACGCTAACAAACAAACAAACAAACTTTCATTTTCATTTATTGTCTGCGGAACTACCAGGGCCTATAGCAAACAAACATCAAGCTTTATCTGTAGATACTTAATAATTTTTCTACGGAGCCCTTCAATTTCATAATCAAAACCAGAATCGTGTCTTTCACATGAATTCACACTGCGTACAAGTTGGTGCGTCTAAATACGAAACAGAAAAAGCTGCAGGCACTGTGTGACCCTGTCTTCATTCCATAATTAAACAGGCTTTGCTTTTGCTGCATCACATATCGTCTGTGAAGAACCAAAATGACCCATATCCAATTTATGCTACAATTAAAATGAGCTATGTCATAAAAGCAAAATGAGAAACATGCGTAAAATGTTAATTAGGAGTTTTTGAAAAGTGTAAAATGTTCCATTTGAATGTTTTTTAAAATTGTAAAATATTCTATTGACATGTTTTTGAAAAGTGTAAAATGTTCTATTTGCATGTTTTTAAAAAGTGTAAAATGTTCTATTTGCATGTTTTTGAAAAGTGTAAAATGTTCTGTTTGCATGTTTTTGAAAAGTGTAAAATGTTCTATTTACACATTTTGGAAAAGTTCAAAATATTCTATTTAAATGCCTTCAAGACATGTTTCACTTTTTTTGTAGATAGTGGATATTGGTTTTAGCTACAAATGGATATGGGTCATTTTGGTTCTTCACAGACGATATCTGCAGAAGTATGTACGTAAGTAGGTATAGGTTGCTAGGTTGGTACATTTAATTTTTATATTCAATGTGAGAGATCGAAGCAGGACCGGGACCGGAACCGGTAAAGATACAGATTGTAGACATTGACGATAGATTTGAGTTAAAGTCAAAGTCAATAAGTCTCCGTAGGAAGGGGTTGGCGTGGGCTGACAAGAAAAGAAATGTATTTCTCATCTCTCTTCATCCATGAGAATGGGGACGATGAATAAAAGGAGTTGGGATTAAAGGGGGTCTTCTACTCTTCTATATATCGACATCCACATTGACATCGACATCAAGTTGGTGGATGAATTGAAAATTCAGCGATTGGGAACGAAACGAAGGATTGAGATGGAGTCAGGGAGGTGGAAGGAGCTGCTATGGGGCGCTTCACATAAAATTTACCACCCTCATACAATTTACCTTCTTATTTCCAATTCCAACTGTTTTATTTACCTAAAGCTAAAACTCTTTGTTCACGTTAGCCTTTCTTGGTTTGGTTTGGTTTAGTTTAGTTCCCTGTTGTTCCTTTTCGTATTTTCCCTGTCGCTGTGTGATCACTTTGACTGATCTGACTCGAGTGTGTGTGTTGTATTGGTGTTTTTCCTATCTCCGATTATTCGAACTCCTTTGGTTTTTATTTGTCCATCCACATCCGTATCCGTCGTTCGTCCCACGTCAAGACAGTCACTGTCTCTGTCGTTTTGTCTTCCAAGTTTGACTGTGTACTTAAATCTTTATTTACGGTCCACTTAAAGTGCAGGGAGACAGATAAAACAAGTAAATAGATTGGACGCTCACTGGGACTACTGATGCAACTATCTTTATAGAGTCTCTAGCAACAGCCACCCCCTCTGGTCCATGATTAGGAATTGCAAGATGCACATGGATTATACATTACTACGTATTACGCTTACTAATTTATCGGATGGTATAACTGCATTCATCTGTTATTATTAGGAACCCTTCTGTTTATGTTTTATACTCTCTCCCGTTCCCATTCCCATTATAATGACTAACAATAAAATTTGCCTACCTACCTACCTACTGCCTACTACTGAAACTGAGCCGACGATGCATTGAACAGTTTGTGTGTGCATAGTTACACATCGTCTGTGAAGAACCAAAATGACCCATATCCATTTGTAGCTAAAAACAATATCCACTATCTACAAAAATATTCAAATATGTCTTGAAATTTGAAAGCATTTAAATAGATTATTGAGCACTTTTCAAAAATATGCAAATAGAACATTTTGCATTTTTCAAAAATAAGTAAATAGAACATTTTACAATTTTAAATACTATTTAAACAGAATATTTTACAATTTTAAAAACTATGTAAATAGAATATTTTACAATTTTCAAAAATATGTAAATAGAACATTTTGCAATTTTCAAAAATATTTAAATAGAACATTTTACCATTTTAAAAACTATGTAAATAGAACATTTGGAAAATCTTAAAAACATGTTAATAGAACATTTTACACTTTTTAAAAACTCTTAATTAACATTTTACGCATGTTTTCTATTTTGTTTTTATGACATAACTCATTTTGATTCCAGCTTAAATTGGATATGGGTCATTTTGATTCTTCAAAGACGATATGGTATAGAAACTGAGGATACAGGGAGTAGTTAATCATGTGTGGTGGTGGTGTTGGGTACCTGCCTTCCCAGATAGGAACATTATGTTTAAGGGAATTCTAATTCCTGTGTCCCATGTATATGTAAACAAACCGAACAGACCCAAAGAGTTCTGCCTTGTGTATCTCTAATATGCATGCACACACTAATATTTATGTTGCTCGGTGTTGGTGGTGGTGGTAGTGGAGGTGGTGGGCTGGCGGAGGGCCATGGGTAGCTACATAAAATTACCCTCATGAATCTCGACGACTATAATAGTAATAGTAATCATAACAGACGGCGGAGTATTCCTCCCTCATATAAAACTATATAGCATTTCCCTCTCTCTCTCTCTCTCTCGGTCTCGGTCTTCCTTTAAGTTTGTGAAGGGTATAAGTTGCTTGAGTTATTTGAACTTGCTGAGCTACACTAGATTTTTTACACCGTAAAAGTCCATAGGGAAATTTCAATCATCTTTTATGATGAAATAGTCAATGGAATGGTGAGTGCGCGAGGATCAAAACCAAGGTTCATTATTTTTACTTACCCTTGTCCTTGTGTCCTTGCGCTCCTTTGTAGGTGGGTAGGTAGGTAGGTGTGTTGTCTACATGTGTCTATGTACTTATTTGTGTGTAAGCTGTCTATTTTATTTATCATTTTATCTTGTATGCCACACATGTCATGCTATACTCGAACTCCCGATCCTGATCCTCGCGCATTTTCCTCATCGTCACTATAACTAACTAGTGCCATAGGGATTAAAAATTTCCGCTTGCTCCATCCTATATCTCTATGGTTCAACTCCGGGATTGTATTAAAACATTGGAATTATAATTGGAAATCAAGAGATTCTTTGACTATATAATGCTATACGTACAACATGAAAACTAATTTGCAAATTAATACGCCCCGTATAATTCTTTAGTTTTTATTTTCACACAATATTTTTTCAAAGACAAATTTTAATAATAGAGAAACAAACCATGTAGGTCCATACAGACAGACATATAAAGATGTAAAGTACAGCTCCCGCAATTTTCTATTTTAAATTGCTTCCCTCTCATAACCTACAGGCTATCAAAGAAAAATCTACTACAACAGGAAAAACCTAAAACACTTGTGTATTATATGGACATGGCTCAAGGTATAAAAATATTACAGCCAACCAAGAAATAAAATAAAATAGCGGCAGTGTATAGTAAGGTACTACAGACAGACGGAGTACAAAGGGAGGCGGAAAAGAAAAGGCAAAGGTAGTTTTTTCTAGACGAAAAAAACAACGAGAACAAAAACACAGAACAGAGGAGAGAATGAGATTGCTTAGCATTTCCTATGTATTTTCCTATTCCTATTTTAGAACCGCCAAAACCAAGCCAAAAAAAAACTAAAAAACTCAAAACGAAAACCAAGTAAAGTTTTCCTTTCGGGTGAATGCAGTGAATATAGTAAAGAAAGAGTTGCTTCTACTTCCTAGGTACTTCTACTGATACACACTTTAGTGAGCCCCATTATTAGAGTGGTGGTGTAAGAGTGGTGGTGTGTAGGGGTAGTGATACTGAAGATATCCGTAGAGCAGTAGAACTTTACTCTGTGTGTGTTCACTGTGCGACGACTTTTATTCAAAGGCATGGAGAGCGGCGACTGTGGTGCCCTGAGAATAGCGAGTCATGTAATAAAGATAAGGATAATAGGAACACCATGCGAGGGAAATCGCCGAAAAATATGAACAAATGAGCCATATTTGTCAACTTGTATGGAAAAGCCTCCTGAGAGCCAAACCATTCTATTGTAACTAAAGCGTTCCTCTCTCAAGCATGTTACCCCTTCCACATTCCCTTCATCTACAGTTCTACAATTCTACATTCTACAGAGATACCAAGTCTCTGTACCTACGTAATAAGTTGCTTTTCCAACCATATCTCCGTATTCCGTGAGTAGTTTCCCTTGACAAACGAAAAGGAAAAGAGTCGTTGTCGTTGGTTTTTGTTTTGGTTTTGGCTTGGGCTTTAGCATGGGTTGTTGTCGAGGACGAGGAGAAGGAGGCGAGGCCGTGAAAATGGAACCGTATAAATATCCATATCCATAGCGTGGAGTAGCAGTACCAGTGAAGTACGGGGGAAACACTGAGCCTTATGAAGGTACTTAAGTTAAACATGAGACGTTAACAACGACACGTTGCATTATCGTGTAGCACATATAGAAAATGTCGTTGTTAGTTTTGTAACTTGTATTGTACAAATTGCACTGGGGAATCCTTGGCGTACAGTGGGCAAACTTACAATAGTTCTCTCTCTCTACTGTCTATCTCCTTCCTGAATGTACTTATTTTCCTGCCGCCTGTAATTCAACATTCAACTTTTGCAAATATCTGTACCACTTATAACTTATGCCTTTCACTGTATCAAGCTTTCTCTCGCCTCCCGTAACAACTACGAAATTCCGCTGTATTCTTAACAATATTATGTAGCACAGTATTGTGTAATGAAAAGGAAAAGGCTCTGCTTTCACTGTTAGATAATGCACAAAAGGACGAGAGAAAAGGGAAAGCCGGAGAGACACGTGTGTACTTCTTTAGGACCAGAGCCAGATCCAGATCCAGACTGACTGACTGAATGAAGAAAGTATAGTGAGTTCTAATGGGTGTAGTTATAGCTTGGAGGTGTGAGCATATATGCTCCCACTCAACTGATGCCTTCTTCAGAGTCTCGCGATGGGAACATCAATAAGTTTTAGAAAGGCTTTTGAACGCCTCAAGCTGGCAGCTAATACTTGTCATATGATATTGGTATCCCCGCCACTGTACTATGCTATACTGTATAATACTATTGTCAAAGTTTGAAAGTTAGGAGGTAACGCTGTGCCTAGGTAGGTATATCAATGCTGACTACTTGGTTGGTATACCCTGCGACGGTGGGTGGGTGAGTGTTGCTGTTTTGCTTTTCCTTCGTATTGGGAGCTTCATAAACTTTCCCAATAATAAATGATAAGAGAGACTCAAAGTGAAAGTGTAGTTAGTGGAAAAGATCCTATGAAGGAAGACACTACTCTTTCCCTCTACAGTACAGATGTTAAAGAGCTTCAAATCTGATGATAAGACCAAATCTACGTCGGACTTAAACTTTATATTGCTACCTATTAATCCGGATCTCGTGCCTTGCAGTTCCTCCTCATTCAGGTCCAGGATCCGCTGCTGCTCAGTGCAGTGCAACTAAGCGTTTACCCTTGTGCCTAGTTGGGGAAAGTATTAAATATTAAGGATGGGATTCTGAGCCTCGGAATCGAAAATGCAATGCGTAATGTGAACTGCTTTCTGCTTTCTACTTTCTACTGAAGAGGTGCAGCCCACACTCTTCTCCAGTTCCAGTTCCATAGTATAACTTTGAACCATAAAATCTTCATGGCCATATCGTTGAGCATTAACCTTATGCATTTTGCTGTGTGCATTAGGGTGAGCTAATGTGCAAGGTCGACATGAATGGAGATAAGCCGTACCATAAAGATCCAAGATTGTCCCGTAAGACGCTCTCTCTTTATGAAAATCCTCACTTTTTTTCTTCTTCTTCTTTGCGTTCAAGGGTAAACTAAAGGAAAATGTCTGCTGTACAAAGTAAAAATCAAACCTACTGATCTTTACATCGTCAGTAAAGAACCAAAATGACCCATATCCATTTGTAGCTAAAAACAAAATTCCCTATCTACAAAAATATTGAAACATATCTTGAAAGCGTTTAAATAGATTATTTTGCACTTTTCAAAAAACATGTAAATAGAATATTTTGCACTTTTCAAAAACATGTAAATAGAATATTTTGCACTTTTCAAAAACATGTAAATAGAACATTTTACACTTTTCAAAAACTCGTAATTAACATTTTACGCATGTTTCTCATTTTGTTTTTATGACATAGCTCGATTTGATTCTAGTTTAAATTGGATATGAGTCATTGTGGTTCTTCACTGACGATATGTTTGTACTTGGAAATGCGCGTAAAACGTGTGTAGCGCACGTAGCTAACATAGGCGCAAACACTATTACTGATATATTTATGTTATTTTTTTGACAGAGTAAATATGTGTGGAGAGCTTCCACTACTAAAGAGATACACATGGTGATTGGCATGTGTTTCACTACTTGTAAAGAAATTTGTAGACTCAAGTGTGAAAGGCCACTTTACGATAAAAATGCATGTATTTTTTTTCCTTGTATCGATTCACAGCTCTACGTGACGAGTTTCGATCCTCACCCCAGAACACGTGGGTTGCTCAGGGAGAAACGGCCGTGTTGGAGTGTGAGCCTCCGCGTGGGAATCCCGAGCCGAAAGTTTCCTGGAAGAAGAACGGACATCCCATAGATGTGAAGGCGAACGGGTAATTTAATGCATCACATATATCATGTTGACTTTCCTAGCTCGAGACACAGACAAAGTACATAGTATACAGTGCATACCCAGTTAGATTCTCACTCCTTTCTCTTTTCATTTTTTTTAAAAATCCTATGGAGTTTTTTGAGGGGAAAGGCGATCATCTCAGAAACTTACAACTTTCATCTCCATCTTCAGCGCAAACTAAACTTCTGTTTTCTGTTTCACCTAACGGGGCTTACACTGAATATTTTTTAAAGCATATTTTTTCACATGTTTAAAACACAGTATATCTATAGATACATTTTTCATCCATATGTTGAATGCTATGCACTTTCTTGTGTATTAAAATCAGGGCTGCTAAACTATTAACGCAAAATATTTTAATGCTACAAAATTTAGACTTTTTTATGAAGGGACGTTAAAAATATTATGTAACTTTTCTTAAGAATTTTAAATTAACAATATAACGCTGGCAATCAAATCAGAACTAGAATTTACAAGGTACAAGGTTTACTATTCCTGTATCTCTACAGTTTTTGCTACAAAAGTTTTATTTTTCTGAAGCTTATTTAGGAAGTTAAAAGGCTCAAGTGTGTGTATGCCCATAGCGTTGTAGATATACCTATACTAGTTAATCATAATTTTATAATTGAAAGTGCAGTGCATGAGAGTGGTTGGTGCACACGTTCGGTCTGAGCGTTTTACTACAGTGCAGTCGGAGTCAGTCGGCAGTGACATGTTTTACAGCAGGGTGAGGAAATCCAAACTTAAATTGGTTAATTTCCTCCACATATGCTCCCACGCATGAATATTACATTCCGTTTAAGTTTTTAAGCTTGAACTTGCTCTTGGTCTGATATATAAATTTGACAGTTGGAAGTATCTGTGTGGAGGAGTCTGTGCGTCGTGCGTGGAACTCTCTGTGACAAGCTCATCATCTTCTGATATGTATCTAGATACATCCACCCAGAGCAATACAGTATAGGAATGTGATGATACCGCTATATAATCTGTAGTGCCGGAATTTCATCTCTTTCCCTTTTTAGAATCTAAATGAGTTGTGCAGTGCAATTTCATTGATTTTCCCCAAGTAGCAATTCGTACAAAACCCACAAATTCAAACCCCTCCCTCGTAACTACATACATATTACATTACTACACTTCCACAAAGTCTAGTCTAGAATATGAAAGTAGTTATAAGGTCTCATCAAATCTAGTCTTTTGCATTTATTAATGTTTGGTTGGGCTGCACCCACACACAACCCAACAACGAAAAGGAAACAATCTCTACTCATCCATTTTCCAGTTTTCCTATTGTGTACTGCACTAATAAGCACATTAGGTATATCTGTTAATTTATATAGGAGGCATATAAAACAAGAGGGCCAGGGCCGGATAATGCGGCAGGCAGCCCCCGCTGACTGAATTTTCCAAAAACATGTAAATGGAACATTTTGCAGTTTTAAAACATATGTAAATAGAACATTTTGCACATTTTAAAAATATGTAAATAGAACATTTTACACTTTTCAAAAACATGCAATTAAAATATTTTGCACATTTCAAAAACATACAATTAAAATATTTTGCAAATTTCAAAAACATGGAAATAAAACATTTTCCGCTTTTCTCAAAACATGTAAGCTCTTTTCTGAATCAAGCAAAAAGAACATTTTTACTTTTCTAAACTATGTTAACACAACATTTTGCTTTACCAAAGAAAACCATCAATAAAATCAAAATGGTGGTTTTTGTATGGAAACAAATTGCTGCCTGAAACCGATTCCTTCGTCCGGCCCTGCAGAGGGCTTTGCACTATTATTATTGTACTGATGTAGTCGAGTCGAGAGCCCCAAAGACCAAAGTAATCGTTATGTTTTGAAATGAAATTTTCTGTATACAAATCTACACTCGGCGAAGAAAAAGCAGTAGAAATATAGAAAGGCCGTCGGTAGATTAGAACCTCCACTCGAATTGTTTTAGTCATGAAATTTCGTTCACAGTTCCCTTGGGAGTTAGTACCCACTGCACAAGAGGAAAATTGCACTCAAAATCGTTATTTTCTCCAAGTCCAATCCCATAGCGTAAGGATTTTTGTGTGTTGTTATGTATGTAATTTCAGACTACCCACTCAAAAATATATGTAGCCTATACTAGGTACCTACCTAGGTTTTTAGGTATACATAGCTTATTGAAGCTTAGAATTTTCTAGATTGCAACCACATAATATGCATGGGTGCAATTATTTCATTTTATTTTATGTTCCAGAATTTCAGTTTTACTGGTATACAAACAAATTTAGATGGCTTACACAAATCTACAAAGTTTACTTTTTTAGTCGGTAGTTTAGTTGCAATTACTGTTACTACATTCCTATGGCTATTGTTATACGGAAGTGCCAAATTAAACTGACAGCAAACTTACACTGATACATAATGGGGCATGCAAGTAAATAATAGAGTTGAATTATTTTTGAATCAATTTTGTATTTTGGAAACAATCAACTACTGAGCATTAGAAGAACTTTTGCAATGAAATAAAATGCCATGACTTGTACTTCAATATGTTGGTTTGGTACTTCATTGCCGTGCTTACATTTTCATAACAAATGTAAACAAAGGCAAGGTGGACACGAAAGAAAATATTATTAGCAACTAAAACCAAGACACAAAATGTCCATATGCCCATATTTGTATTTTATGCCCTACTAAAATAACATCACATTTTACCCTTAATAAAGAAAATGCAAATGTATGACATAGGTACGTAAGTAGGTAAATAGTAAAAGAAAATGTACTTAATGATAATTTGCTTGTTTTTCTCCTGTATTTTTCAGACGTTATAGAATTCTGGGACTGGGGAGCTTAAGTATTTCACAAGTTCGACAAAATGACGAAGGGCGCTATTCATGTGTTGCTAGAAATATTGTGGGGACACGTATTTCGAATAATGCACTTCTACGTGTTACAGGTATGTTATGTAAATTTTTGTAGATTCATACTAAATTCCAAATCGGATTCCGATTCCGATTTTTTATCAATAATTTATGAACTCCGTGTCCACGTATGTATAAAATATTCCCTTTCTGCCACATACTTCATTCAGTCTCTTTCTCTCGGTTTTCATATTTGTTGGTAAACATTGTTGATGTTATGCATCATACATTTTACACGTAAAGGAAAAGAACGGGAACGCGTAGCCTCCTACAAATAATGGGAGTTTGGAGGCGTTTAAAAATAAATTTGGCACACACACACTAAATGTGTTGGTAGTTTGTACACCTTCCATGATGTTTGCTTTATTTATTTTCTTGTATTTGTCTCGCGACAATATAAAACTATTTTCACATTCCACCTCCACGAGGTGTACAGTGTACAAGGTGAAGTCGAATTCTGTTTTTAGACAAACTATCGCTATTGGGTTTCGTGATGGAGAGCAGTCGTGGTGGTGGTGTTGGTGGTGGTGTTGGTGGTGGTGGTGGAGGTGGTAATCTCAATTATTTCTCGTCCATTGATTTAAACAGTACTAGAATTAGAGTGCGAGTGGGTGTCCGTGTGCCTGTTCACCATATCGTCAGTAAAGAACCAAAATGACCCATATCCATATATAGCTAAAAACAATATTACCTATCTACAAAAATATTCAAATATATCTTGAGAGCACTTAAATAGAACATTTTACAATTTTCAAACACATTAAATTAGAACATTTTGCACTTTTCAAAAATACGTAAACATCACATTTTGCACCTTTTCGAAAACATGGAATTAGAACATTTTGCACCTTTTCGAAAACTCTTAATTAACATCTTACGCATGTTTCTCAATTTGTTTTTATGACATAGCTCATTTTGATTGTAGCTTAAATTGGATATGGGTCATTTTGGTACTTCACTGACGATATGCCATATGGGGGTTTATATGCAGGCATCTATATCAACTATCAGCATACATATAATTGCAATGATGGAGCGGATAATAATTATGCGTGTGGAATAATTGGTTGGTAATTTCGGTTTAACTCTATACTATAGACAATTGGATCAATTTATCAAGCGTTAAGCATTTACTCATACAATACTCAGCTAGGTAAGCTTGCTGCATCTGTCTATACACTACAAAACAAAACATACTATCAGTATACTAATATATAGGCCGTTGTCTTCACTACGTTTATAATGCTATATGTGGCAATTCTATAGCCTACAGTACAGTGTGTATAAAATATGAATCTATAACAAGACCAATCACTTTATCTAAAATATCTCTTCGTGTTTCTCCTCACGTTTTTCTATTTTTTGGCACTTCTAATAATTTGCTTTTTGCTTCTACTCCCCAGTGCCAATGCCAAGCACTTTCACTTAGCCTTGATCGAGTGAGAGTTTTCCCTATGCGTGTGTACATACCTCCAATGCTAATAATATATTTAACTTAACTAATACAAATACGAATACGGTTCTGTCGTCCGTCTGTGCGTGCAGCGCCGATAAATAATACACATTCTAATTTTTCTTAAGAAATTACAAAGTTTCTTCAAGTGTGCAGACAAATTCCCGTGCCAAACCAAGCCTGTGTATTTAGAACATGTGCCACGGACATAATATTCTTCATTGACTGATTGGTGTTAGACTATAGACATTATTTTGATACAGTTTAGTTAGTAGCCTAGACCCTGAAAATCTTAAGCTGAAAAACCACATATGGTCCTATTTATAACCGTAAAATACTCTGGAGAATTTACCTATGCGATGAGTCAAAAATATGAAGCATAATAATACATGTAGGAAACTAAATAAATATTGGAAGCCTCCATTGAAATGAAAGGAAAAAAGGCAGGTGTAATCAATAAAAAAAGGATACCCTGAATTATATTCTCCTCTCATGATGCATGTACCTACCTACGTCCATAATATGTGCATCATATTATTATTGTCCTTTGAAATTGAGCGAACATATTTGTGTGTAGGGAGAGCAAAGGTAGACAATTTTTTTTTCTTACAGTGAAGTCTGTAGTCTGCATTCATTGAGTCAGTCAGTCAGTCAGCCTTTCCCTGTCGTTTTCGTTGTCGTTGTCGTTGTCGCTCGCCCTACGCCGTCCTCCTGCTCAGATATATATGACGTGTAGTGTGAGTGTGGTACTCTATGAAATATTCAACTGACGGTGTATCCATTCGTGTGCAATCAATCACGCTCACGACGACTGAATTCAACTGGAGGAGTTATTTTTTCTCTTCAACTTCTTCGAAACCTGTCACTCTACCTATGCAATGTATACATCATGTCAGGAACGAAGCAATAAGAACAGAAAATGTATAACAGTATATAGAATCAAAAGGAAAACCAACAATCATTCCCGTATAACAGCACCAGCACCAGGACCAGGGGTAGGAGTAGGAGTAGAATAGATTGGCTATAGGTGTAGGTGTCTTCAAAATCTATTTTATACGTTGGCTTTTCGGCTCGGTTCGGTTCGGTTTCGGTAAGGGGATGGTGAGCGCTGCATATATGTAAATGCTCACAAACTCACAAAGTTTGTAGAAAAATAATGAAGCAAAAATCAATCTTTGAGTTACTTTATTTCAAGCATTGTACATCCTATTTGAGTTTGACTATTTGAGGGTTAAATTATAATGCTCCTCACACTACCACTCACTCTGCTCTGCTTTCCCTATGTTCAAGTTGAACTGTTGAACACACTGACTGTATGTAGTAGGCTGCTACGTTTTGGTTTAGCTTAGGGTGAAGTCTTGGACTTGGAGAAATGGGGGATCTGAGATCATGTTTTTTCGAGCCTTATCTGTCTTATCTCCAATTAAAAATGAATATAGAGAAACATGAAAAGCGAGGTCTTTTCTTTTCTACACAGTAGCCGTAGTTTTTTCTGACTCGCGGACTAACGCTTTCATTCAGCGACCAGTCGCACCGCACGTCCATTTTCCCTTTCCCCAGACCCAGGACCCAGCGGCCAGACGTATGCATGATGTGATGCCCTTTGACTGATTGTGTGAGACCTGCTCCCAATCAGCTTCAGCTTTGTTTTTTATTTTCTGTATGTACTTTTTTTTGTAGTATGTATTCCCATTATTAAGATTCTTTACACATTGCGTGCAAAATAATTTCTTATACTTTCATATATTATATGTGTAGGTCCTATACACTTTTCCTTGATGAGGAATGGATGAGCTCAGTTTTACGTGCAATGGTCATCAGGCAATCAGATCGGAGGTAGCATACGCATAGTAGTTACTATTAATGTTCTTTTAGGTGGAGACTGAGTAGTAGTGTAAAGACCCCTACAACAACAACAACCGTGGGCCACCGCCACCGGTACCGGTCACCGCTTAAAGAAAGCTAATTTAGGCGAACTTGAATTTCCCCATCTGATAGCTGACATTCATTTTATTCTTGTTGGGGAATTGGCACTGGCACTGACGTAGCACCTCGTTATATCTCGGAACATTTCCCGTTTTAAAATAAATTGTAATTCTTCTATGAAACATATCCAAATCTAGGTATATAGGTAGGTGCATGAATAGACTCTGGTAGTACATAATTATTGCAGTGCGTTTTCTTTTATGTACTGCGCTAATCTTGTTCGAAATAATTTAATATTTTTGGCTTTTGGTTGAGAGAGGTAGAGAGAGGGAGAAATACATTTTTAAGTTTTAGAATTTGATTAATTAAAATGTAAATTTTGCCAAGGTAAAGGAACGTACACTTCAATCGTCGTCCTCGTCAAAGTGCGTATCTTAGAATAAAGTAATATAATATAGTAGTTCTTATATCTATTTAAATTCTATGTTTGGAATTTCCTGAAACGTTATTCTCGTGTTGCATGCAACTCCATAATAATAATGATATAGCTCGTGCGGATTCATTAAACTGGACTCCAAATTCAAAGTCTTGGCCTCGAGAAGTGGGAATTTAGTAAAGGTGCAGCAGGGAGAGTTGTACTGTGTTAATTTTGTACAGAGAGCCGTCGTCTAGCTGCTCCTACGCTACTCTGTGCAGGATCGTTGAATCGAACAATCTTTCCAAGAAACTGCACTCAGTCATCCATATTTAATAGAGTTCTTGAACAAGTGGTGCATGGCATGACAACGACGACAACGACAAGAGCTTTTCAAGTTAGTTTAGTTTTTGATGAAGTTCTTCTTGTTCAACCCTTGTCCTGTTTGGTGGCTATGAGGCTATGAGGTTCAAACACCACTCCAAAATCCAGGCTCTCTCTCTAGCGTAAAGCACTCCTACAACACTACCACTACCACTCGCACTACCCCTTCTATTTTGGTTTTAAAATTTATCACTCAAGACTTCGACTTAAGATTCATCACGAACTGGTACTGGTAGCCATATTCATGAGTACATACAAAGCTGTGCTAGTCCCTGTAATCTGAAACAATTTCCATCGGATGAGGTTGTTCTCGTTCTCTTGAGGTGACAGCCTCTCCTTCCTACGGCACGACTCAAATAATTTAAATCAAATGAAGTGCCTCCTCTTGCTGTTCAGATGAGTTCAGAGTTGAATGTCCCACTCTTCAACAGTACTAAAAATTTGATAAAACTTTGACTGCATAGAAACATAATATCGTCTATGAAGAACCAAAATGACCAATTTCCAATTTTTGCTAGAATTAAAATGAGCTAATTCAAAAAATACAGTAAATAAGTTGCATTTTTGCAATACTAATCACGAATTTCTAAAATGAGCGAATTGTTCTATTTACATGTTTTTAAAAGGTAACAATTTCCTATTTACATAGTTTTGAAAACGTCAAAATATTCTATTTAAGTGGAAAGTGTAAAATGTCCTATTTACATGTTTTTCACAAGGTCAAAATGTTCTATGTGTTTTTTGAAAGTGTAAAATGTCCTATTTACATGTTTTACAAGAGTGCAAAATATTCCATTTATTTGTTTTTTGAAAAAATGCACAAGGTTCTATTTACGTGCTTTCATGAACATGTTATTTTAATTTTTTCTGTAGATAGTGCATTTTGTTTGAAACTAAAAATGGTTATGGGTCATTTTGGTTCTTTCCGGACGATACTAAAACATACTATAACATTTTTTCGACGTAACACTAAAATAAGGAATGTTATAATGTTAGGACATCGGTGTCAAAGTCGAATTTTCGAAATAATTTTGAGATGTTCTTAAAAAAATATATATCTATATAAAAATATTAAGATGAAAAATGAAATGTCATGTTTGTGTGTGTGTGTGTGTGATGAGAGACTATGGGCGTTTACTGTCATGTTGTTAATTTTTTCTTGACAGTTCGTCCACAATTTACAATAACGCCAGCCAATACCTCTGCACTGCTTGGGAGTGACGTGTCCCTCGCCTGTGTGGCACGTGGTGACCCGCCCCCTGAAATATCCTGGAAAATGGTCCGGGGAACGATACCATTGAAGAGAGCACATTTTGATGAGGAGAGACTCCTCATATCAAATGTGTCGGAGATTGACGCCGGGACCTATGTATGTATGGCCGAGAACAAGGCAGGCTCCATTGAGGCCTCTGCAACTGTCACCGTTCTTTGTAAGTATTAATCATTAATCATTACGTCCCTTCACTCACTCACTCTCTTCTATATACTCTGTGTATTGTGTAGTTTTGAACTCGTATTTGATTTGGAAATTAAAGGTTTTTATCCGTATTAAAGGCTTAAGCTGTTAAAGGCAAAGGCGGCACAGGTATGCATCGTATCTCGTAAGTATGGGAGCATTGCAGAGTAAAATACTGCGTTAATAATAGCGGGACTTTAGAGCTTTGTTTGACTAAAATATAAAATACTTGGGCGTATTCTGTCTCTGTCTGTAGTTCAAAGATTCTAGAGTTTTCAAAACTTTATTTTAGTGAAGCTTTGAAAATACCTATATATAAAAAAGACCCTTCATTACATTCAAATATGAACTGTCAATGTCAAAGCGCAATGTAGTCTTAATTAAATGTATTTACCTATAAAAGTAATAATTATTATTATGAAAGGCAACCTTCACTTTTCAACTTACTTTTAGCCAGGTGCCTATCCATTTTAACAGATTTTTTATCACCACAGAATCTAAATGGAGGACATTAAAAATTCAAATGTGTATAAAGTACCGCTGGTACCTTACATTTAGGAATTTTAGCGATTTTTGAATGCGATGCAACTATATTTTACCAGCTTATCCTTTACAGTTGGGTTGGTCCATTAAAAATGTATGTTGAAATCAGAAATTAGTGAGTACGAGGACCGAGACCGACGACTTGTAGGTCTATTTTCTGTGTAGTGTTTATGTCTGTGTGAGAGGGGACCACCAACAAATTCGTAGATAATTATCCAGAGGTTTAACTTGTGTGCGCACCACAATAATTTGTAAAAATACTACAAGAGCTATGCTATATGCTCACTATGTAGCTGTGTACATGTTTCCTATCACATCACTGGCATGTCATAGAGCAATTTGAGAGTTCTCTACGTATACCTCACCTTAGCAGACGGATGGAAGGCATAGTTAGTTGAGGGCACGCAGCCTTTATAATTTACTTTTGGGTCGCTCTCGGTCGATTTATTTAATTACCAGTTGTGTTTTGTGTTTTCTATGTACTCCCGATGTACTTCTACAGAACAGAGCAGAAGCTATAGATAACGGACTAAATAATCATTGCACTTAATGTGTGATGAACTGTGTGCTCACGTAAACTCAGGTGTGTCATACGTGTGTGGTATATCGTTATCGTTTATGCAAAGCAAATGCTCGTAGCGGCTATTACCAATATCCCCCTTGGATTAGGATTGGGACTGGGACGGGATTAATTAATGGGAATGAGAATTTCGATTTTTCGATTCCTAAATAATTATTCATCCCACTATTATTAGCTTCATTTAAAAATAATTGCAATGTAAATGTACAATTTGAGCAAATTGTCAGCTGCTGAGTACAACATTAGAAATAGTAGGTACCTACTATTGTTACACTGTTTTTAGCCTTTGTATTTTATAAGGTAAAATTATATAAAAAATGAATTATATGTAACTGAGTGAGCATTTATTTTTTAACGTTGTTTTTTTTTAAATTGATGAATTTTACATGATGAATTTATTGTACTTTTTGATTGCATTTCAGCTCCGCCAAAGTTGACGGTGATGCCGCAGAATATCGAAATCCAGCCAAATATGACAGCATACTTTCGCTGTGAGGCGGAAGGTGACCCGCGGCCAACATTATTTTGGTCTCGGGAGGGAAGTCACTCCGTCATTTTCCAAGGAAGTAGTCTAAGCACGGCTCGAGTAACTCCTGAAGGCACTCTCCAGGTAAAAGATAAAGGGCTTTTTAGACGCCGTGCTATTAGTATATATACCTTCACAGAAATCTGCTGGAATGAAACTACACACAATCTAATTAAGTTACAGAGAAGCTTCCTTTTGTGTTATTATATTAAGACTTTCCCTTTCCTTTTTGATTCGAGTCAGTTAGTGGATATATATAAATAGGTTAGTTATATACATGGGGTGCAGAGATATTTCACAGCATTACTGATATATGGAGCCATGTCGTAGATTTTATTAAGACAAGCGCAGCATTTTTACTTTGCTGATTGCGTATGGTTTTTTTTTCTTCTGCTTCCTTCAAGCTGAGAGCATAGGGCAGACTGATAATAATGTGTAAGGTGGAGTGTGTGGCTTGTGAAATGTCTATTTAGTGAGTATCTCTACACACTCTGGGATATAGACAAAGGAGTAAAGGACCTTAGTTAGAGGTAATTGTGAATTGTGATGGAAAACGAGGAGCTTCAAGTTCCTCGCAGTAATTTAATAAAGTGAAGGAGAAGTTGGTGCTAATCTACTGGGTAATTTACTAGATTGACAATGTTTCCGAGAGGGACGAGTCTTACTACTTCTGTGCAGCTGTGAGTCCAGCGGGTTCCATTATGCAGCGAGTACGTCTTAAGGTAAATAAAAGGGACATTACTTTGATTTATTTCCCCTACACTACATTATTCTGAGTATGAATGAACCCGCGCGTCCACACATATTATATTGGTACATTGGTAAAATTGATGATGTAATAAAAAAGATTCTCGAGCCTTTTAAAATTCACAAAATAAAAATTATTTGTACTTATTTTGTCTGTTTTTATATTTACGTTGTGTAGGTCACACCGGTGGAAAATCTACCGCCGCCAATAATCCAAGTTGGTCCATCGAACCAAACTCGACCAGTTGGTTCAATTGCTGTAATGCCTTGCATAGCAGAGGGAAGTCCACCGCCCATTATAACTTGGTATAAAAATGGGAATTCCTTCCTTTTGAACCACCGAATTTTCACGGATGACGCGGGAACTCTCCGAATCAATGGTAAGTACTGAGTACGGATATACATAACTTGTAACATATATAGCATTGTATTTTCTTTATGTAGTTGTTTTATGATTTTAGGTTTCGATTTCGTGATCCAATATTGTTTTTTTTATTTTGATATCGTGTACAAAACTTCCTTCGTGAATTACTGTAGAAAAGTCCAGCATTCAGAATTTAGCACACCAACAAGAAAAAACCTAAATGATCCCAAAAACTGTCTGTATAATGTACCTATATAGATGCTCGTTGTTCTACTTTCTTTTCCATTCCCTGTAGATTGTAGATATTGCCACTTCTCTATATATATGTATATTTAAAAGGAAAGCAATTTTTTCCGCTTTCATCGGAGAATGGCAAATGCCAACCACCAAAAAGAAATTGTACTGTGTTGTGGTATATGCTGCAAAGAACTGCACACACTTTCCAACAACTAAGCGACGATTCACTTTGATTTGGAAAATCCTATACAATTCCTGTGGGATTCATTAGCGAAATAGCAAAGAGAAAAGGGACCAAAAAAATCGAGCCGATATAGTTGTATTTTTTTGGTCCATTCGCCATTTGGCCATTCTCACACACACAAACACAAAACATGATACAAAAGTATCTCTATCATGATATGTAGTCTAAACTTCTAAACCTCTCAATTCAGCCTTTTGTCTACTTGTTAAATTTGTATGAAAAGTGTAGAAGGCCTTTTATTGCAATTTATTTCCTCACTAAGTGTTTCAATTCTCAAATTTCCACTATTATGGTTACGATACATAGGAGGAAATCGAACTTTACTATTTCAAACCAGAATCACTAGTGAGAGTTATGAGGATATAAGAAGTCTTGTCGCTTGCAGTTTATATACAGCTTTAATACAGCATACTGAGTGAGCTACACTTTTCCCAAGAGTTATCCATAATCCAATAATTTTCTTGCTGATCGTGAGTTTGGGGAGAACAAAAACTGTGAAATTTGCTATATTATATAGTTAATTTTCCAAGAAATTTTTTCAGGAAAGATGTCGTGTAGTTCTTAGCGTTAGTCACTTTTACTTAATTGATTTTGAAACATTTTATATACTTAATATGGCCAATACTCTTTGGTCTTTGACCAAGATTCTTATATTGTAATCAAGAACTTTTATCAACTTCAATCAATTTATATGGAATTAAAATTTAAATGTATAGGTATAGGCACATGGCACAGTGAGACTACTAATGTGACCTAAATACATTTCTTGAGTTTCTGTGATTCATAAGCCTGGATTTAAAAAATGGCATGTATAGGCATTAGGCAGGGCCGGATAATGCAGCCAGCGTAGGCAGCCTTCGCTGCCATAATTTTCAAAAGATGTGTAAATAGAACTATAGAACATTTTGACTTTCCAAAAACATGTAAATAAAATATTTTGCAATTTTCAAAACCATGCAAATCAAATATTTTGCACTTTTCAAAACCATACAAATAAAATATTTTACAATTTTCAAAAACATGTAAATCAAATATTTTGCACTTTTCAAACACATGCAAACACAACATTTGGATTTATCAAAGAAAATCTTCAAAATAGTGGTTTTTGTATGGAAAAAAATTGCTGCCTAAAAGAAATTCGTTCGTCCGGCCCTGACATTAGGTAATTCCTTTCCCTCAAAGTAATTAATTTTGTGATTAAATTCCAGAACTCAAAAGGGAAGATAGCGGAATGTACGAATGTGTGGCTTCTTCCCGAAGTGGGAAATACGTCTGGCGTGCGTACCTCCAAGTTGAAGTCCCAACAAATCCAAGTGTAGTATTTCGACGTACAGGCTTTGACATGGCCAGTCTCCGACCTCGTGAGCCCATGAAGCCCTCCATTGTAAAGGTGGACTCCACATCCGTCACCATCGCCTGGCATCCAAAGTACTTCCAATTAACGTCCGACTCATCAGACACTCAGAATACGAACTCAGCTGGAGCAAGCTTTCTCTCCTGGACGGCTGGTGAGAGCGTAGCAGCAGCAGTCGCAGAGAGTCAAACTCGTCCACGACCTCCCTCCTCCTTTGTCCAACTCCAGCGAAAGAAGAAAGGGAAAGGCACTAAAAGGTTTCTTAATGGGGACGACGAGAGTGATGAAGACCGAGACGATAACGATTACGACGATGATGACATAATGGTGGATGACCCACCGCCACTGCCACCATCTCCGCCAAAAAGAATCTCTGAAAATCGTCGATCTTGGGTCAAAAGAGACGTTGTAGCTCTCGAGTCCTCCACGGATTGGAGTAACTTCAAACCTCGTGCTCACTCCCTCCAACAAACTCATCATCAGCGGGACAATGTCCAGAGTCCAAGGAAGGAGGAGTTTGAATTTAATCCGTCCTACGTGGACGAGAATGAAGAGAGCGACGAGATTGGAATGGGATTTGAGAGTGAGGAAGAGTACAAAGAAGAGATGAAGGAGAAAGACAGATCAAGTCATCCAAATCGTTTCAGTAGTGGAGAAGAAGAAGAAGACATTGATTTGGACCGTAACGGTGACGGAGGGACGACGACGGGTGATGAAGTTTTGGAGGTGGATATTGACAGCAATGTACCACAAATCCACATGTTTGGCGGGAGTCATCGACGCACTAATGATAATAATAACCTTATTATACAGAGTGAGCGCACTCATACAAATCCGATCTCTTCTTTCATGAATCACAATAACAACAACAATAATAAACCTGAGCTTGACTTTGACTTTGATGACTCGACGAGTACAACAACAACAACAACTGCAGCAACCACCACGTCCGCATCAACAACCACCACCACGACCGTCTCTTCAAGCACAACTGCTCCCGTTCAAATTTTGCCCAGTACTCGCGCCCCCTCCAACTCTCACAGTGTGAATAGAAATAGTGTGCCACATAGTCATAGTCATCATAGTCATAATAGTAATAATAATAACAATAATAACAACAACAACAATATCAACAGTCACCACCAACTAACGTACAAAGTGGAGTATTACAGTGCCGAGGAAGTTCGTACAGAGTGGCTCCTCGGAGCCACCAATGTCCCCAATGAAGTCTTCACCCTCCACTATTTGAAGCCGAACACAGAGTATGTTTTCTTCGTGCGGAGTGTGACGTCAGATGGCTTAGTGTCCGCCCCGAGTCTCCTCTCCGACAGTGTGACCACCTCCATGACGGGGAATAAGAATGGTCGCAGTGATTTAACGAGTGCACGGAACCGGCTCGAGAGTTCCATTGTAGTGATCCTCAAGCAAGCTTATGCTACTTCATCCACGAGTATTAAAATCGAGTGGCAGGTGAGTTGATATTTTTGATGGGATTTTATGTAATTAGGAAACATGGCCATTTCCATTTT
Source organism: Dicyrtomina minuta (assembly GCA_949802685.1). Classification (NCBI taxonomy): domain Eukaryota; kingdom Metazoa; phylum Arthropoda; class Collembola; order Symphypleona; family Dicyrtomidae; genus Dicyrtomina; species Dicyrtomina minuta. The sequence continues at coordinate 44,221,379 of OX461811.1, forward strand.
TAGCTAAAAATAAAATGAACTATCTACAAAAGAATTACCATAGCATGATTGTGAAAGCATTTTAATAGAATATTTTGCACTTTCCAAAATGCATGTGAATAGAACAATTTGTACTTTTCAAAAACATGTAAATAGAACAATTTGCACTTTTCAAAAACATGTAAATGGAACAATTTGCACTTTTCAAAAACATGTAAGTAAAACAATTTCGCAATTTTCAAAAACATGTAAGTAAAACAATTTCGCAATTTTCATAAACATGTAAATAGAACATTTTGCACTTTTCAAAAACATGTAAATTGAAAAATTTGCACTTTTCAAAAACATGTAATTAGAAAAATTTGCACTTTTCAAAAACATGTAAATATAACAATTTGCACTTTTCAAAAACTTGTATGTTCATTAAATCAGTTTGACCACAGCCATTACAGCAGTCAGCAGCATAGCATTGTTTGACGCCATGTAATTTACTTGCATAAGTAATTTAGAATTTAAACCGCTCAACAGTCAACATGGAGCAGGACGGGATTTGTTTGAATGATGCAATTGTAAGGATTTTTGATATTTGGGAGATTTTGCTATATAATCTGTTAGTGAGATCATCGATGTGAATAGATTGTGTTTGCTTTGATACAGTAGGTAGGCGTAGGAGTAAATAGTGAATAGTGAACAGAGCTTACTACTGGTATTTGTAGTTTTTGCGGTAGCCGCGGACAGACAGATAGACAATGAAGCGGAGGTAATGAGTTGGGATTGTGGCACGAGGAGACATGGATGAATAGAGAGTTTAATGGTAAATAGTGGTCCTCCTGGCGCTCTTTTAGATGATTAGTGTTGATGGGTTGAGTTGGATTTGGAATTGGACGTGGAGAGCTGGAGAGAGAGAGAGAGACTGACTTTGTTTGACATTCATTGGTTGATTGTTTACAGATTGTGAATGCGGGTGAGTACATAGAAGGCTTCTATATTTACTTCCGACAAGTGGGACAGAGGGATGAGGGCAGCTATCAAATGTTGACCGTTCTCAATGCTGGTGCTTCCTCCTTCCAAATCATTGGCTTGGAAAAATATGCAACATATCAAATTTTCCTACTCCCCTTCTACAAGAATGTGGACGGTCGTCCCTCCAATTATATTAATGCTTCAACTCTCCAGGATGGTGAGTTACTTTCATATTTCTGTATAATTTACACTCATTTTCAGGCTTCATCTGCCCTTTTTATACCTGTGTATGGCAATTTAGTTTTTAGATAGGTACTTGAGTAGCTGGCTGCGGCCTATTTTTGAGCTTGCACGTGGCAAAATTTGCTGATGCTAATAACTTATTATTGAAGAGAAAATTTGAACAAACAATATTTGATTTCACTAAAGCTATGTTTTCATTACATGTTATTTTGTGTCGCTGTCGCTGACTTAAAATGTACATGATGTGCATGCGATGTCTTATAGGGACATTCTATGAAATAAAATAAACTTGCTAAATATTAGTAAAATACCTACCTAGGTACATAATCAGAGTCTACGTTAGTACAACTCACTATAGGCAGCAAATGAGATTCAAAATTAAATACTATATCCAGTATGATTCAATAGATAAAGAAAATCATAGTCATGTGTAGCTGGACATGATTTCAGACTTTTTTTTTATTTTTCTGACATGTCTAATCATCGTAATTATTGGCATATTCATATATGAACAATTTTAACTTTCATTCTGTCCACGCGTTTCAGTACCATCTGCTCCGCCGGAGTTGCTGGACAGTGTTCCAGTGAATGCCTCCGCTCTCGTCGTCCGATGGAAACCACCTCCTGCACGACATCAGAATGGTCTCATTTTGGGCTATCAGGTATGTTATTCCGCTGACACATGTATTGACAATCCCTATCATTTATTTGAATAGAAAGTCAGAGAAAATCCATGTGGAGAAATGCATGTCTATAGATATATAAGGTCGGATAGAAGGTCTGTGAATATTCTATGGATTTTATTCTAAATGGATAAATATAATTATTTCAAACGTTTTTATATTTGGTATACATGCATATTGATAATAGGCTTGTATTCCATAGCAATTTACAATGATATTATAGTTCATATCGTTAGTGAAGAATCAAAATTACCCATATCAATTTTTAACTAAAAATGAAATGCAGTATCTACGAAAAATTGACATAGCATGATCGTGAAAGCATGTAAATAGAACATTCTGCACTTTCCAAAACGCATGTGAATAGGATAATTTGCATTTTTCAAAAAAATGTAAATAGAACAATTTGCAGTTTTCAAAAACGTGTAAATAGAACAATTTGCACTTTTCAAAAACATGTAAATAGAACATTTTGACCTTTTAAAAAACATGTAAATAGGACATTTAAAATTTTTAAACAACACTTAATTAGAACATTTTGACCTTTTGAAAAACATGTAAATTGAAAATTTTATCCTTTTTAAAAAACATGTAAATAGAACAATTTACACTTTTCAAAAACATGTAAATAGAACATTTTATACTTTTTAAAAAACATGTAAATAGAACAATTTGCGCTTTTCAAAAACATGTAGATAGAATAAATTTACACATTTCAAAAACATGTAAATAGAACAATTTGCGCTTTTCAAAAACATGTAGATAGAATAAATTTACACATTTCAAAAACATGTAAATAGAACAATTTGCACTTTTCAAAAACGTGTAAATAGAATAATTTACACATTTCAAAAACACGTAATTCACATTTTACACATCCATATCATTTAGCGTATTGTTTTGACATAGCGCATTTTTGCTTAAATTGGATATGGGTCATTTTGATTCTTCACAGCTGATGCTTTAATTTTAGACCCTTTATGATGTAAAACGATGTCATTTTTAGCTTTCAGCGTTTTAAAAAATTTTTTGTCGACTTATTAAATATTCAAAAGCACTTAAATGTAATTTAGTGTATATGTCGGTACATGGACTTTTTAAAAGAACCTCATGACTTATGTATAAACTTTTATGTACGAGAATGATGGAAGTGTACTCACCTTTGAATTTTGTTTATTGTACGTGATTTTCAATTTGAGTAACTGCAGAGTACAGACACAAACAGATAAAATATTTGATTTATCTCGTATTTTAGGGTTAGGCTTTTAGTTTTATTAAAATGAATAAATGGATATGAAATTTTTGAATTTGAATTCGAGCAAGGACAAAAATTTTATCCCGTACTTTGTTTTTCCATATGTATAAATATATTATGTAGCCAATCTAATAATATTTTCCTGTTTTTTCTTCTTTCAGCTCCGAGTTTGGTCCGGTGCGTCACTCATTGGGAATTTGACGGTGAACGGGTCGACGGTCTCATCCCTCCTGAATAATTTAAGCCCTGGACAATCTTACAGTCTTCAGATAGGCTCATTCACTGCCAAGGGTGTTGGGATGTTCTCGTCCATGAAGACCCTCCATTTCCGACCTGACATGTATCTGTCAGCTCCCAATTCTAATTCTAACAATCAACTGAGTAATTCCCTTAATCCGGACTCCAGCTCCAATCCTCACAGTACATACAAGGGGAAGAGTAGTAATCGTGGGAAGAGTCCAGGGAGTAAAGGAGGAAAAATAAATTTTGACGGGAATAATATTAACTTTGGGAGTAATCATGAGGAGAGCTATCGAGAGACGGGGGATGAGTTGCTCGGAGGCTATGAGGATGAAGACTCGCCATCATCATCATCAAAGGACAACAAAATTGCAACGTTTGGTGGCTCTGTCACAAACAATGAGTTCGTCACTGAGGCTTGGTTTGTTGCTCTAATTGGCAGTGTGATTTTTGTCCTCCTCCTCGTCTTTGTTTTTGCCTTGTACATGAGACGATGCCAACTTCGGAAGGATAGTGATAAACTTAAAGGTATACTATATCTATTCAGATAAACTTGGCCATAATATTATTGTCTGTATATGGAAAAATCTTTTATTTCATTTCATATCTCAGTCAGTTCTCAGTGTGGAGTGTACTTATTTAATTTGCTTCTAGCTAGATTTCTAATAACGGTAATGGACTAGGGCTGAGAATATATTCTGTGGCAGTAGCAGGTGCAGCACTTGCACTGCCACAAAAGTCCCGGTCCCGGCCCTGGCACTGCTGTCTGTTAGTATGTTTATACAGAAAATGAAAATTTCTTTCCTTCTTTCTCTCGTCTGCTGTCTTCAATTTTCCTTTCGCCAAAATAAAATATGAAAATGAAAAGTTTTCGTCATCTCTTTAAACTATGAAAGATAAGGATTAGAGTAATTTCCTTGTTCCATATATTCTAAGTTCTTTGGCTAAATCGTTCAAACTATGAAATTAAATTAAGTTTGGGCAGATCTCCTTCCGCCCGCCCGCCCACCAGCCCGCCTAGTACCAAGCATCATTTTAGCTCAAAATATCAATATCACGATCACGATCTCAGGACTTTGTTGGTTTTCTTCCGTAATTTTGTTACAACTTTAATGCACATACTGATAGAGCAAAGTCAGCACCAGTACCAGTACCAGCACCAGCGCCAGCACATGTCAAAGATTTTCTTTTAGTTAGTTGATCGAATCTTGGACTCTGTAGCTTGTAAGTTTCGGAAGTTGGAGCTCAGCATGTGACAATTTGATCTATCTTTACCGGTACTGCATGAGAGCTGAGTCGGTGACCTAGATTCTAGAAAAATGAAAAATTGGAAAGGTGTTACAGTTAGTCGATTTTGATTGTGGTAGGCAGGTACAGCATTGAAAACTTACGATTAGAGACTAGATGTTACCTATAGACTATATATATATTATGTAGACTGTATAGATTCTCCATTATATTTTTGTCCGTCAGCTCTCCGACGGATTTCTTCCACTAAATATCAGTACATCTAAAATTTGTCAATCTAGGCATAAAAATGATTGAGTTAATCACATCACCCGCTCTTTTTATTTTGTAGGGCAACTTATATTCAGAACTTTCTCGCAAAAACTATAATCCAGGCTTTACTCTTGGTAACATTGGTGTCTTGGTGCCTTAGAAATAATTGTAAGCATTAAGTATTTCAGTTGATAGCTACTTCGCTGTTGTATTACACAGTATCAAAATCAAGTCGTCCCAAGTAATAATCAGTGAAAGGAAATACATAGTATCAAAAATGTCGTATATGAAGAACCAAAATGACCCATTTCCAATTTATGCTAGAATTAAAATGAACTATTCCAAAAAAAGACAGTAAATAAGATACATTCTTACAATGCTAATCACAAGTTTCTAAAATGTGCAAATTGTTCTATTTATGTTTTTAAAAAGGTCAAAATATTCTAATAAAGTGTTGTTTAAAAATGTAAAATGTCCTATTTACGACATGTTTTTCAAAAGGTCAAAATGCTATATTTTAGTGTTGTTGAAAAGTTCAAAATGTTCTATTTTAGTGTTTTTGAAAAGTGCAAAATGCTCTATTCAAGTGTTTTTAAAAAGTGTAAAATGTCCTATTTACAGTGTTTTCCAAAAGTGCAAAATGTTCTATTTTAGTGTTTTTGAAAAATGCAAAATATTCTATTTACATGCTTTCATGAACATGTCATTTTAATTTTTTCTGAAGAAAGTGCATTTTGTTTGAAACTAAAAATGGATATGGATGGGTCATTTTAGTCCTTCACAAACGATATGTGATCTAAAAAGAAAGATCAGGGCACAGAGTTTAATCAAAATATATACGTATAGCCACCTGCCTAATGGGATGGGGGCGTACTAGACATAAATATAGGTAGGTATTAATATAATACGTTTTAGATATCAGTTGAAATCATAATATCCACTGGATAGGGATAAGTGGACTTTCAAGGTTTTGTTTTGACAAAAGTATATGGAAAAGGTTCAATTAATATTTATAGGTACACTAATGATGATAACGTTGCTCTCGTTCATTACGTGATAGAAGTAAGTTTTTAAGCACCTGGTTCAGTAATCTCGATCTTCTTAAAGCAACCGAGTCGACGCCAACGCCAACGAGCTCTTTTGTATCACTGGGTATTGCACTGCAGACTGGTTCAAGTTGAAATGGAAATGGTAGTGTGTGTGTGTGGGAGTATGAGCATAATATATCCGAGTATGAGTCCCAAAAGTACAGTTGTTCTAATGATGATGTTTTTCTTGGTAGTTTCCACGACGGAGATACCAGATGGTTCAATCCCGCCTCATTATCAAGAAGAGAATTTGTGGATCGATTCACAACAGAAACAACTTTCACTCAAGTCTGTGAAGACGAACGACTTGAATGAGTATGAAAATGCCAATAATTACGCTGTAGTTGAAGACCGTCATTCCCCCATCCCCTACGCCACCACGACGCTCATCAACGGCGAGAAACATGTAAGTTTCCTTCCTTCATCCTTATTCTTCTATCTCCCTCTCTAAGATTTGAAGGGAAGCAAAAAACGCCAGGGAACCAAATTGTTAACTGTGCAAAAGTGAGAAAGAATTTCAATGTAAAATTTTCTTCTGACTCTGACGATGAGAGAAAGTAAAGGGAAAACTTGTAAATCTTGTCCGTGATATTCATAGCCATTCCAGCAAATGTAGGTTTCTTACATATCTCTTGAAATTCTGAAATTCTAGACCCAGCAGGAAATTCTAACTTTTTTGTAGGTAGGTAGCTACGTAGATTTTCCCTTTAACTACTAAACGACTTCTTCATAGTTCATAGTCATGTTGAAGTAACTTTTATGTGTGTGTGTGGCTTCTTCTTCGTCTTCTTCTTCGTCTTCATAAATCTTAAGTCAAGCCAAATATGAAAACCAAACAATTTTCTATTCCATTGCCTTTCCCTTTTTCCCTATGATTTCATCTCTGTCTCTGTCCGCCCGCATCTCATTTTACTTTTGACTTTTAAAAAGTTAGTGAAATTCCCATACTCTAAAGTTTTGTTTTCTTGATTTATTGGTTTCACTCCGCTCTGCATTCTTCATTCAGTTTGACGAGAGGAGTTGAGGGGAGTTTATCATCATCTTTGAAATATCCATGATTTGATTTTGATATTTTATGAGTATTGAATTGCCTTTTTAGTTTATTAGTGTAGACGCTTACTTATATCAGTAGGTACGTTATAGACTTGACTCCTATACGCTATACATACAGGTATTTTGTTTTACAAGTTAAATAAGGAGCGTGAGTACTATAGACTTTTTTATGGATTTTCTAAGCGTGTAATAGCTTGTACTTACTTTGTATAGTTAATTTTATTCTTTCAAGTTTTAAATTTCAAATAAAAAGTTTTACTACGGCAAAGACGCGAAGAGCTTCGGTTTCTTTTTAGTTTCCGAATTCCAAGGACAGGTTATTTATAGACGTGTGTAGACTGCTTCCAACGTGTGCGTTCGTCTGTTCACTACCTTATATGTATAATTACGTAATATTATGTATCGCTTGTCTTTGTAGGCCACCGTCCCATCCTATGCATGACTTCCTTTCTCTTATTTTATTTTATTAGTTCTAAAAGCATAATGTCAGCGGGGGTGTAAAAATGTATTATATAGACATACATTTCCCACTCAAGAGACGGGACTCCTCAGTCTTTTTAGCGTCTGAATTTTAATAAATTGTTGTGAGGCTCTACTGGTTTCCAAGTTTGGATGAGGCTCCTCTTTGATATATGGTACCCAGCTGTACTGTCATAAAAGGTTGAAAGGCAATTTTCATTGTTTCTTATTTATCATCTTCCATCGCGCACCGGAGCCGGAACCGGTACCGGCTCCGGCTCCGGTACCGGTACAGGCGGCGACATCGGCATCAGTTTTGGCATCAAAAAGACAAAGAGACACTTTGAGTGGATACATACATAATGTATGTAGAGTATCTTTTAGTTTATATACTAATAAAGTTTTAACCTTGTTTCCGTATACATATTTTTTTTCAGAAGTCAAGTTTCAGTGTGTTTGGTGAGCCGCAGAATGGTGGTGGTGGAGTCGGGAACGGACATGTGTCGCGTCCTAGTGATTTTGTTATGATGGCATCACCTAAAATTGTGGGCTGGAGTACTGCCGTACCTCAAACTAATAAAACCTCATCGCTCAATATATTCTCACAAGAGATGAAAAAGGTTTGTCAATTTAAATTTTTGTCAATATTTTTAAGGGCTTTTTTTTTCTTAGACACTATTTATCAGTAGTTTCTTGAAAATATAATTAGGTCAGTGTTGTATGTATGTACTCATGTCGGTGATTGGTTACACGGCTGACGTATTAAATTGGAAAAATTACATAATGTTTTACTTTATATTGGCATCGGTTGTCCATTGTTGTGTTTTACTGTTGAATGAAAATTCAAACTTAAAAATTCGTTTTAGATTTATTTTGATGTTTTGAAGTGTGTTGAATTGGCTTTCTAATAACAGAATTCATGGATTTAATTTAATGTTATAGCGTTGTTGTAATAGTTGAATGCAAGTGACAGAAACTAATACTGCACTTTAAGTACTGCAGACAGATACTAATACTACAATGAATACTTGCGAAGGAGAATGGAATTGCTATGTGTGCATTATAGTAGTATACTAAATGAATGAATTTATATGCGTGTGTATTCTAAGCCTGCCTATATGAGTTCGTTTCTAAGCGAATACATACCAAAAAGCGAAGGGCAAACTATTTCCGGATGAGTGGCACGAGTCGGATGAACTACGGACTACAGTAGACTGCAACTTGCTTTATATTTCTCCACTGACTGGACGGATTGACAAGGAACATAAAAAAATATCCTGATTTTTTGGAATTACTCAAATAAAGGAAATTGTTTCCTATACTCCGCTCACAGCTACTTTTACTTAATACTCCGCCTACTATTATTTTACTTGAAGACAAACGGGTCATGTATTAGTAGTACTAGTTTCGCTTTCATTTCTTATTTCTGCTTTCTTCATGTCCACGACGACGACGACATCGGTGTCGGCTTTCGTTATTGTTTTCTCTTTTCCGTGTTGGTTTTTTGCCCTGTCTTCATTCACTCCATTTCTGTGAACAATTTTCCCGTATTTATTAACTGTGCTGGTCCTGGAGCTATATATAGAGCTGGAACTGGAAATGGAACTGGAACTGGAAGCACTGACGCAGAATTATCTCCTTTGCTGCCTGTCCATTTGCCAAACTTTTTTCCTTGTGTGTCGTTTCTTATTATTCTTGTTCTGCCTGCTCTGACGATGAGTTACGTATGATCTGTTAAGCGTTGCTATGTAAGTAGTTCCTCGCCATCTCATCTCTCTCTCTCCTAGGCTGAGAGTCTGGGTATAACTTGTGAGTGTATACACATTTGGTGTAGAGTTGTGCACGCTGTCATGCTACTCCTATAACTCTGAATAGTCTTTTCTGTATAGTGTTGTCCCACTTTTGATTTAATCTCGTAATGACACAATGAGAGGCAAAGTTTTTGGTTGGACAAATTTTATTTGAAAAATTATCATAAATAATACCAACACTAACTTTTAGTATAAATTTTGTCCGCAGAGCTTTTCATAGAATTTTACGAAAGTGCAAAAGGCGTTGGTTTGACTTTGACTGCACTAAACTCTAAGCTCTGACTGTCTTATATTTAAAATAGAAACCTTTGTCTACGTCGAACTTTAACAAAAACTATGAAAATCTCACTGAATGCTGATGGACAGAGCAGACAAAATGACTGTTTTCCTATACCTATACCTTACCTATACCCTCTCCGTTTCGTGATTGTGTGAAAGCTTTTTTATTTTTATTATGTAGTTGTGAATGTGTCTCGGCTAAAAAGTTGTCATACATTTTTTGTAGTGGTGTCACAAAATCGAATAAAAAACTATTTACATAACGTTTTTATAATGTATATATATTATGACTATATTGAAAAATTCAGGAGCTTCCACGACTGGGGATAATCACGATAAGTCCCTCACAGTCGTCCAGATCGAAGCAATCAAAATGTATTCAAGGCGAGGAATTGTTGAAGGATGGATTTTCTGTGAATTCACAGGAGATGGGGAAAGGAGCTTCACTCAATGTTCTCACAACATTCCAAACTCCGCTCCCATCAAGGAAGCAAATGGTGGTCGACTTCAGTAAAGGATCCAGTGTCAACAGTATCCTTCACTACCACGAGCCAAGACTGACAACACATAACCATAACCATAGTCATAATCATAATGGACATAGTAACCATAATGCATTCTAATTCTTTAAGCTTTAATTATTATACTCTATATAACGTCATAAACAAAAGCAAACGCTCGCGTTCCTTCTATTATTGTTAGTGTTATATAGGACCGACTAGAAAATTTGTGTGTTATTATATCATTACGAATTACGACAGATTATCAACTACAAAATGTGGCGATATTATTATTACTACTACTTATAGAAGTTATAAAACGTTTCTCACTGTCCTCAAGCGCTCTTTATATGTACATTAAAATCCTATAATTTATACATTAAATTCGTTCTCGAAACTTATCTCTGTATCTTGTATTCTCTTCAATGCGCAATCTTACGAAGAAAACTGTTTTCTTCACATTTGGCTCTGTTTTTGAATATAGATGGATACAAAATAAATTGTAATAATTACTAATAGGTACTTACTTATGTATTCTTTATATTGCTTGTACTATGTGTATATGTATTCAACAATATATCCTGCTTACTCGGAATAATGGTGCTCTCTTATTTTATTGCATTGTTAAATGCAACTTGTTTATAACTGTAAAAGGATTTTAAGCTCCATTCATTTTATGTTCTGTATTTTCTTGTAACAGATCTGACTGGTGTAGGTCTTTTAGTATGTTGAATTATTGAAATGGTAGTGGTACATGTTTGTACGTAGTACTGTATCACATTTAAGTTCACATTTATGCCGAGTGTTAAAGTTTGTATTTGTACTACAAACAAAACTCTAAATCCAAAACATTCATAGTTAAAGAACAAAACAATTAAAATCAAATGATTATTTGATGCTACTTAAAACGTTTTGACTTTAGTTGCGGTGTAGAAGAAAAAGCAGATACCTTATTTAAATGGTTAAGCTATAATTAATATACATGGGGCTACATTACTGTTTTTTTTATTTCGTATTATTACGTTATAAATTTTTCTTTGAGTAATTAATTATTGGATTGCAATGAAAATGATCACCTATAATTCATGCACCATAATTTATGATTGATGTGAATTATTATGAAATATCAGTGCATCTTACTTTGCAAATGTACTATGCAACTGTCTTCGTATATATTACTATAGGTTATAGAAAATCTAAAATTTAGAATAACAATTAACTGTATATAAATCTGTGAATAACAAATAAATACGATTACGTTTGATTCTGTAAATATTTGATGCTCCTTTACTATTGTACTATTCTATATGATACAAGTTATGGAGTTTAAATGTGAGCAGTGTAGGTACCTATACGAGTTATTGTAATACTGACTTGGATTATTATAGAATTATTAGGTAATCTATACAGTAAGTATACATTATAATTAGTACTAATGTGTATACTTATTTACTACACAGAAATAATTTAAATGTGGAAACGTACACAAACATAAATGTGAAATATATAGAGTAAGAATAAATTGACTGATTGTAAATTCACGGTGTATAATCATATTATAATAATTATTACAAAGTTAAGTGCGCATGGGAGTGGAATTAATTTGTTTTTGATGTTATTTGAGTGTATGGAGTCTTTTAATGTATAAACTTATTTCAGATTTCGGACTGAAAGCTTATTAAGTGAAGGAATTTTTATGTGGGATAAAATGTTTTTCAGAATAAAATAAATGGGACAAAATTTCAAAATTCAAACGATGAACTGGATTTTTTCAAAACATTATTGGTAGTATATATAGTTCTATATTCTACAGTTAATTCAATAAATAATGTTAAATTATATTGTTATATACTTTTGAAATAAATTTGTAAATTAATTGTACCTACCGATACTGAAAATTAATATATAGATAATTGACCCATAGATTACACATCATGCGTTTTACATCGTTATAAATGAGATAAATAATAAAGTTTACGTTTGCCGTAAATTTAAATTAAAATTAAAATATAATTATAAATGATTACAAGTCAAGTACAATAAATACAATTTTATCTGGTATTCTGGATTTTATAACTTTTATATTGTATCTTATAACAGAAAAATACTGAAACGCATTTTTATGGGTTGAGTGTGAAAAATATGTTTCAATTTGAAATCAAAATAAAATAATAATGAAAAAAAAATTAACATAGGAATATAACACGAGAAGTAAACTTGATTTGCAAGTTTAATTGAAATGGATGAAGAAGCCGACGCTAGTTCCTTAACATTAAAAGATGAATAATAATAAAATATATTACCTACAAAGTAAAATGTCCACATTTAATTTTTACTTCAGCCAAGAGACAAATTATTTTACTGTATTGTGTAATTCAATGGAAATTCAGAGAAAATTATGTAATACTATAAATAGCAATATATTATAATGTAACCATAAGCAAAAGTTTTTGTTTCCAATCGAATGATAAAATATTATGAATAGCAAAACTTAACATAAGACGGAAGATCGGGGTGAGAGGGGAAATAATAGGATACACTAATTTGTTGTCGAATTATTTATGTTATTGTTAGGATGAATTATAAAGAAACTTTAAAATAAAAACTAATTGATGAGACCGAGACAAACGACGTATTGTTAGAAAAGCCAAACGTGGAATTGTACATATCAGGAATAACAATAATAAAATCAAAACAGTTTCCGTTATACTCAACTCATAGTTTAGTCCTACGAAATTACTTATTATTGGCATATTCTACTGGAGATTTTAAAACGTCGCACAAAATCTTATTTCATTTTGCCCTGGATGTAGTTGGGAAAAAATCATGTCATGATTGTTGCACGGGGCAAAGGTCATAAATCCCTAAAAAGGACATTCACTCCTGTAATTCTAAGAAATTTAAACACTGCTGACTGGATGGAAAAATGCATGTACCTACTTACATTGTTAAGACATTATAATTATGATTATATATGTAGTATGTATATAAGAAAAGCACTTACACTGAAGGTGGAAAGAAACCGAGAATATTCTTTGCCTTGCGTTTCATGATTAGGATTAGATAGGAAATTGCACCACTTAGGTATCTCATAATATGCAGTTTTTCCACTAGCTCCAAATATTTCTAATTTTAAAAGAGATTCAAAATGAAAAAAGATGCATTATGTGCCTGGTTATGTAGAGTACTTCAAAAGGTTAATGGGTTATGTATATCGATTGAAATATAAATGACCCGCTGCTCTTCGTTATATTTTCTACACATTTGGATTGATTTATTAAATTCTTAGATTTAGAATACATTTCAAAATAAACACCTACATATATCTAATGTATTTTCTTATAACATAGTAATTATGCTTTCATTTTCATAAATAATCCAACCACGAAATACAGGATAATTGAGCATAAAACTAACTTATATAAAATTAAAACCTGAATTTTGATCTAATAAAACAGAGCTCATCTATCGTGTTCCAACAAAAAATAACATGCTAGTTTTATTTCTAACACTATAATATTATATCGCATACAATCTCGAATATAATTTTTCGTCGAAAATTAAAATTAAAAAATTAAACCAATTAAATTAGAAATTAACATACCTAGGCCGTAATTAAAGTCTTACAACAAAATAGAAATCCAGGAAATCATACTTTTTAAATACGAGTATACAGAAATAGGCAATGTTACCTTATAATTTAACCTCCAGGTTGACATTGTAATTGGATGACGTATTGAGAATTGAATTAAATTCCTCAAAACTCAACATCATTTTGTGCACGCTGTTATCAATTAGTAATCAGGCTCAATAGTTCTTCAAATATCGGAGAGAATCTCGAGAAAAAAGTGTACTTTGTAATATGTTTCAAAATTGGGTAAAATACTATTGGATAATGCATTGTAATCATAATCATATAAATCATTGAACATCTCCATCTTCGCAATACAGATAAATGTTTTATAACTTTATCCTAATTTAGTAGCAAATATTGTAATTATTGTATTTGTAATTTTGGGCTGCAACAATGTACATTTGTATCTCGAACCATCATTTTGTAACACATTATGCCTGTATGTATAATAATGACGATTAGATACCATTTTATTATTAGCTATAATAATATATGATCTATAGTTGCAAATCAATATGTAGTACCCTAAACTTGTCCTTATTATGTTACACCTATAAGTTGTTAATTTAACCTCCTATGAAAGCAAAAGTGATTAAAAACTCCACAGTTACTGGATCATTCACGAAAACAAAATGACCATCACATACCATGACATGACCATAATCTACACCTACATAAATTCTATTCGAATTTTTTCCAAACACAGTTACCAGTACCAGTTACAGTTACATATATTGCATGAGTCAAAGTAATTATTAATTGAAATGTACTCTCTTTCGAAACAAAAATATAATTATGTAGACCTCCTGTGAACTTAAAACTCTCTACAATAGTATTTTATACATTGTATGAAATTACAATTTATTACAATAATGAATATTACATTTTAAATTTATATAATGAATAGCTGTAAGTCAAATTTCATTTGAGATTTTTGTAATAAGAGCAAAGATCAAGAGCTTGGTTAGTGCGTTGTGTTATTTGATTTTGATTTCTCTCATTCCCTGGAGAGGCGCACTATGACACATTATAGACATAATAATAATGTAATGTAGGTCTTAGGTACACGTACAACTATAGAGGGATGGAAATTCCTTAGAAACACTTAAATGCTCATTTCTGTAATAGAAAATTTACAAAATTGAAAAAATTTTAATTATAAAATTATGTCACCTTATATTGTTTTTGTCATGGATCTCTATACTTTATAATTTGATTTACGTATATGTATTTTAAGTGAGCCATTATTCTATTGAATCATTTCGGGCAGTTTTCGCATGGTTTCATAATATATTGGACTTCAATTCAATTTTGATTTTTGATATTTTGAGTTTCGTTCTTCTCTGGAAAAAGTAGTAGGTAGGTACGTACACGGATGCACATTAATTGTAAAGTTATTAATGTTTAATTTTATAGCTACACGTTAAAAAGATTAAAACTGGCGACACCAATTTTATTTAGCGACAAACGAGACGAAGTTGTTTTTAAATCAACACGTATCATATAATTAACTATGTAGAAAATTGTGCTGTGAAGAAATCCGCAATTCACTATGTAGTCATGCTAGTTTGCGGAAAAACTTTGAAACCAGATATTCTCTGGTTTGCTACACATAGGAGGCAATAAGATTGGTAGTAAATTTTGTTACATAAATGCAAGTAAAGTTTTCAATTATTTACTAACAATAAGACAACAATGGTGTCAAAATTCTATTATCAGCAGTTTCCGGCTCTCATGTATTTAAGATTATGCAAATAAACTGTGATACGTAATTCATCCAACAGTAGTAACAAATAGCATAATTCACTCTTATATTTTGTTTACTCTTAAAACATTAAAAACTATGTTATGTATAATACTATAAACACTAAGGCTATGTTATCAATCAAACGAATTAAAAAGAATTCTTTATTTATTTAAATGCTTACACTCTGGCCTGGCGTGCAAGAAAATCCAATATCAATTATCGAATCCTAATAATGTGCTTGATTGCCTGCTTAAATAACTAGTTGCAATGTGGTCACCATATTTGTATTTATTTGTATTTGTGTACCTATATCTACAGCTGTAAACTCATAACTATAGTATTCTGTACGAATAATATTTAAGTATTTTCTTTTGATTGGCGTACGTATTTCAGTAATTGATTTGTCCATTGAATGTACATGCTTTTATAAAACTCTTGTTCATTATTTGTGGTTTTGATTTACTTGTCTGCATCATACATTTTACATAAATATTTTGTAGGAATGGAGTGAATAAAGCTCGTTCTCCTAATCTTCATATAAATGACATTTTACTACAATTATTATTTTCCTATCTTGCCGTAGTCAACAAACTGCTGTTGAAAAAAACAATACTTTCAATATCATATTGAGGACGAAATAATACAAAAATACAGAATACAACGTGATATTTTAAGCATCATAGTCATAACATTGTGCAGTTGCTTTTGGCTACTTAATAATTAAAGTTGGATGATCGCATACAAACTTATAGAAGATAAACTGTGGGACTTTTAACTTATTACCACAGAGGGATGTACCATAATAATATTGATTACATTTTATATTGTTATAAAATACTGCGGATTAAATTACTACTGAAAGCTGAAATTAAACGGAAAAAAATAAAAAATAAAATGTATGCGCTGGCTAAAGCAGAGTCAGCTGAAAGAATTTCCGGTTTCAAGCTAGAAAAAGTTGCGGCTGGATATTTAAAAACTGAAATGAAACTCAGGTATTTGGTATTCAGGAGTATTGCTATTTTTAATTGGGGGTTATTCTTCTAATTATACACTGCAAGCAGTAGTATTGCAGGAGATAACTACAAAACCGTAACATCTTATTACTGTAATCGAAATAAATGTAAAAATGAGATCCAACTCACATCAGTATCATTATCGATAAAACTAAAAGTAAGCGTTTTAAATTAATATAACAATTTAAAGCAATCACTAAAAACGTAAATTATTTTTTTTCTTTTTTAAAGAGCTGTGGATAAATGTGATCTCTGATCTATCTGATTCTCCCGCCTGTGCTTGTCTTTGTTGCTCATTTCACTCAAATTGAAATTGAAAGAACTGCAGTTAAACTAATCACGAAGCAGTAAAAGTCATGACACCATTTTACGCTGCACGATCTCGTCAAATCATCAATATTTACCACACCTACGGATATATAATCTCTTGTGTGACCTAGAATGAAGCCACACCACGCCTTCTCCTTACTTAATTTACAGAATCATTTGTTTAAGTATCCTCTTGACCAACAGGTTAATTAATTATAGCAAATATATCTGTAGTTACAGTTACATAATCTAAAACAAATCTATTCTATCTAAAGGTATACATAAATAAATAGTATCCAATTTTCATATAACTTTTTCATTTTAGATATAATTTACTTACGATTATTAGCTGCTAAAAATGTTGCCACTATTTCTTCTTCAAGGAAAACAATATTAGTTGTAATCCATTTATAGTTTCATATATTTGTGTCAAAAAAGGAGATATTTTAGATCATCAGGTCATATGTTACAAAATTTGTCTTGTGTATTTACTTCGCAAAATAATGAAGCAACATCCTTTAGTCAAGTTATAATAATGTGTGTGTTATTAGGTAGTTAATGGGTTTAATTTAGTTATATTATTATAAAAATCTAATTTGGTTAGTGATTACAATTTCATTTTTGAGTTTTCATATAACCCACTGTTAATTTATCTTGGTGTTAAAATTTTCCTTTCAATTTTCTTAATAAATATTTAGCTTATAGAAATATTTTATAATTAACATATAATTTTAGTCCTTATACATTACTCGCATACGGAGAATCTTGCCAGCTAGTGCAAGCGAAGCCTTTAGGTTAAGTTCGTATTTAAAAATGTGTACATACTATACTAAGGTCTAACAATTAAAAAATCAAAATTCCAAGGTCAAATAAAAACTCATACTATAACAAATAGCTAGATCAGTTTTCTTCGTTTGTATAGTAAAACTGAAACACTCAAAACAACAAAAATTCAATGCACCTTACAATCACAAATAATACATTATGTACCACAATATCTATTTGTCACTCTGTTCATGAACTATCCACGCCATTTGTAAATTTTTAAAACATCCAAACCACAACCACAAGTCTAATATAGTTTTAGAACTTTTAGCATACACCTTACATAGACGCTTATATACTGTTACGCAAGTGCTTGACGCTATACCAATAACTGACACACTTTACTAATTACTTCACGTTCAAATCCACTCACTTCAATGTAATTTATTTACATTCGCTAACTTACCTACTCAACTATTTCTAATTTCATTAATAACGATTATTTTTTGTAACCATAGTTATCAGTATTATTAATACTTTCATTAGCTTATATTATTGTAGTGATAAAATTATTAGCAAAGTTATTCTATAATATATTAGTATATTTAACACGCGACTAATTATACTTTTTAAGTTATACAAGCATTGTAAATGCTCATTATGTAATGATTAAACCTATTTTTAAAATTAGGATTGAAAACAAAAAAAGACAAAAAAAAATGCAGTCACTTGAAGTTAATAAAAAGAAAGCAGCAGGTGCTGAACGCAATGTTCATTCTTCACGAAATATAAACCCTGAACTTCAAATGAACAATAATAATTATCTGCTTTGTGAACATGGTCATTAAAAGGAAATAATTACAAAGAAGTACACGGAATGCTAAGGAAAATGTAGTACTTATACTTGAGGACTCATCCTTTCGAATATCCAATTCGAAGATAAAAAATGTGAATCTAAAATACTAATTGTAAGATATACAATAAACATTTAATCGCTATAAGACTCAAAAATTGTGTCTCATTGGAATACAAAAACAGTCATTCTCTCCTTCTTCTGCATATGATTAGCATATAAGTGAATGCGGAGTTAGATATTGCGGACCTTCTATACGCGATTCATGGGTCAAACATACGCACAAAAAAAAGAGTTAAAGACTAAAATTCAAACCTAACACATTCCACACGTTTTCGGAGCAACAACAACATCAGTAGAGTAGGTAGACTTGGCATTTTGAAATTACTGTGATAGATAATATAATATAAGGTGACTTTGGTCTACTTTTTGGGACTTGGATTTGTGCTGTTGGAAGGGCTTTTCTTCTCCTTCTCATCTTCTAGAGTTGCTTGAGCAACTCCAACAATTTCAGCGTACTCTGTTTTTTCGTCGCTACAACGAACAACTACTGTTGGCTGAGTCCCGCCATCCGGGCCACCCCGAGCAAGGTCTAATTCTGCATATACTATGTCTTCAGGCTTTTTCTCCTCAGGACTAGCTACTTGTGCGTCCTTTTCTTTTTCCTGGAGAAACAATAATACCAAATTATTTATTTATTTAATTAAGACGACTTGGCCTCCGCTTATACAACGTGAATAATATCGAGCAACTAGTTTATTTTTAGCATTATTACGAAACAAGAATACAAAATACGGTTAAACTCTCGTTAATAGTAATAGTATTACTCGTGACTCGTAGCCAAGACATAATTTGTAAAATCAAAATCATGGCAATCTCCAATATTGATCACTTGAATATAGCATACGAGCAGATCCATCATTATCATAAAATGGTTTTACTCTAATAATACCTTATTTGCTTCTTCATCAACAGGAGCGGTCTTGTCCTTCTTTTTGGCCCAGAGATTCCCGATAACCCCACTGAAGCGGGAGGAAATGCTTGGTTTTCCTTCAGTTCCTCCTTTACTGCTGTCGGCATCCTCACCCATCCTGTCATTTTATAAAAATAGCCAAATTACTTAAAAAAGAATCATCAGACACAAATTGATTTAATTAATGATATTATTTAAAAATATTTTTATGAGCAAAATCTGATTTAATTAGTTTTTTATCTTACACCAAGTAGGCTATATTAAATGTGTGTATCATTAAAAACAAATCACATTTTCGTAAAACAATATTTAAATTCTAGTGAATAATTGGAATTATTTTAATTGTAGCAATATTGCTGTATTGTGATGTACGTAATTATTAAATATTACCTTTCTTTCTCCGAAGATGTTCCATCGTCGCCTGGAATATTACAAATCAAGCAAGGATATATTATTAAAAGCATTATTAAACAATATTATGTAAAAGACAAAGAATTTTTATGCCCAATTTTGAAAACGATTGAGACAACAAATTCTAGACTTACGGATGGAAAAACGTAAAGTTTTTAGTTTGCTTTGTGTTTGAATTGGAAGTGGAATGAATTAGTCATATTTTTTTTAGTAAAGATGTTTTGTTCAATGTAACTTGCCCATTTATGCAGATAAAGAAAGTAGAAGTAGAAGAGAAAAACACAGTAGAAGAGTAGATTTACTAAAAAGTTGTTGAAAATGAAAAAAAGCCTATGGTGCTGAAATCGAGTCAAGGAAGAGAAGCTCTTAATTTTCCGAAGGAAAATCTGAATCTGAAGAAGACAGAATAAATAATGAAGAATAATAAGAATAAGAATAGTAATTATATAAATTAGTCCTCAGCGTAATATAACCTCCATAATGACCCGTCACCCCTCAACCAGAAAGAAAAACTTTCAAAATCGATTTTCTATTGAACAAAAAATACCTACATCACTGTGTAATATATGTCACTGTAGTATGTATTGCCACCACACGTGAACTTACTGCGGTATATAGTAGCTCAACCCTAGCCTATTTACCTGCTCAATAAATGCAACAGTTTGATGTTAAATTTTTTTGCATAAAGGTTTTATTTGCCAAATCACATCGCACTGATTCATGACATGATAAAAATGCTACACATTGTTTCAAGGTTTCCCTTAAGCTTCACACTTCACTATTATGTAAGTCATTTAGCAATTCACTTATAAGTTTCCATATGTACTCTTAGCATGTACAGACTCACATCTGCAAGAACTAAAATCTTATTTAATTTCAAATATTTACAAACCATAACAATGATAGGTAGGTAGTAAAGTAAAATGGGATTAGTTATATATTAATATATATGTATTGGTAAGTCTGGGTTTTGGTACGGTGGATGGTTCTCAGTAGCATGTAGATTTTTTTTTGGTTAAAAATTATAAGCCAATGTGGTTAGACTATTATTATGTATCTATATAATTAAATCTATTACTAAATACGTATTTCGATGTCAAACACTGCGAATAAAGCATCTTCTCAGCTCATGTGGGTAAATATTACATGTAATTGATGAAGACCGCGAATGTCAAAGTTATGGTATGATCTTATTGTATTCCATGTACATTCTGTTCAGATTTCAAATAGTGGAATACTCTTCCTTACATAGGTATGTATATATGTATGAAGAATTTGCTTTATAACATGTTCACACATCCGATTATTTTAAGACTCTGTGTACTAGTTAAGTAATTGGTTATGGGTTTCCAAGAAATTCTCAAACTTTGACCGCATCGCTGCTTCATCAGTACATTTTAATATTACAACATTACGTCCTTAATAGGAAATAGTTAAAACATCATTTCAAAAATTACACAGTTACACATGTAATGTGCTTTTCTCACACTAACGATAAGTTACACATTCACAATTCTTTTACAATACACAATATTCGTTCACTCTGTATTTTCACTTCAGTAATTCAGCCGTTGTCTTTCTTTTTCACAAAGGTCGTAAGCTTTTAGCACTCTCTGACATACTCCGGTATGGTTGTGGTAATAAAACCATGTTTACATGCAATACCAATCATGCTTTATATAACCATATAGATAGAAGCACACTGCATAGGTGTGATATATGTACTATAGTGTACAATCGAAATTGTCAGATTCATATACGTAATTCGAACGCAAGGGCTCGACATTCACTTGACGTTATCTTGTCCTACACTTATTAACATTATACGAGAAATGAACTGTGGTAGTACACCAAAGGAAAGGTGAGGCGAGGGAGTTCATATTTCAAATTTCATATAATTAATTACGTACATTTTAAAGTTAGACTGGGCTCAGGACCTAGGATACAGACAAATCGCATGAGGTAATTTGCATTTTTCTTCCTGGTTACAACTTTGATCGCTTTTCTATGGGAATTGAACTTTAGAAGTACACGGTGGAGATTATTACTTACATTGCTAATGATATTACGTTACTCAGACTTGGAGCAATAATACAGGCATAAGTTACAATAAATAGAAAACCGGTTGTTAGATAAGATTTATAAATTTATCTTACACAAAATTTTATAAGCTTTTCCCATAAAGCAGATCACCTGTACTTACATCACATTCACATTAACCACATAATGAAGGTGGCGATCATGGTGATTACAGCGATTCATTGGTCACTGTTTCTGACCGTATTGTCGGGGTCTGACACTTATTGTAACTAGCCGATCATGATCAAGATTCCGGTCAGCTCCGTTACGAGAACGACTTAAAGCACAAATGTTAAATATACAATATAATAATAATTATTATTAGAGTTCAATGACAATCTGATAATCTGATTTTACAAACAAATGATACAATCCATTTGCATAGCTATCTACTGCTTTGTCGCTTCCTCTACCGTCATGATGCTAATTTAATATTAATTATGTATTATTTATTACATTGGCACAGCTATAATAATTATTATTTTTTATTCAAACAGAAATGAGCTCCGCAATGTGCAGTACAGCTAACATGATAAACGCATGCAAATAATGCTTACATGCATTTTGCGTTATACATACTTATGGTGACACCCCTAATCGTACTATTATTTTAATTATAAAATTCTACTTAACCGTATAAAACATTATGATTTGGAATTACGCAGAAATACCAGGAAAAAAGTATTAGTGAGCAGTAGTGAAGATATTAATTTGAGTGATTGGATTAGTTTTTCACGTAGATTTTTCATGACAGTCTTTACCAGAATATAGTTCCTAATTAACTAATAATACAGCTATTTATGGAATTCTAATTACTAGTCTACTTACATGTTGTTTAACTTTCAAATTATTAATTTAACTTATTTCGAAAAGCCTGGAACATGATATAGACGTAAACGTACCTAGGTAATTCTACAATAAACTGAAAAAACTTTACATGTAGGAACATAAATGTTGTTAACTATGTTCACAACTGTTTATGTACACATAAAACTCCTATTTAAAATGCAACTACCAATAAATTGCTAAATAAAGTTTTTGAATTTTACAGCATATTATTGTAACGTTAATAATAATTATACTAGTATAACAATACTAATACAAGTCCATACATGTATAACCTAATAATCAAAAACATTAAAATGTTAAGAGGACGGCATTCATATGCTATACATTTATCATTTGGTCTGGATTCTGGATCTTGTCATGAGACATCTACGGTCTACAGTCTACATTTTACAGCTGTATATATAACTTTGAACTTTTAGTATGGTTAGCTGCATACAGTTGACCATTTATCACTAACATTACTAAATTATTAAAAATTCCATGTAGCAGGGGAAAAGCACAGTTCACCTGCATGAAACTTATGCATACTACAAACATCTTCAAAACAATTCAATCACAACATCATAAATGCAATCACTCAAAGCTTAAGCTTTCAACTAGATGGAATGATATAATTATATAAACAAAAACGCTTTTTCGATTCGATGTCCCGGACCGCCTTATAATATTTTATAATAATAATAAACGATTTCTCTAAAGGAATAATAAAAATATTAATAGTAATTACAAGCTAGACAAAAATGGCAACTCTTTAACGTAACTATTAAAATTGAATCTAAAAACCAAAAACGTTTCTTATCCTGATGGCAGCAATCACAACAATAAATTTGCTTTCCGCATAAAAGGCATTTTCGAGTCAATTAATCGACTAAGAATTAAGGGGTAACAATTTTACTTTCTTAAAGTAGGAGATTTTGTGTGTAAAATTTACATAGGGTAGATCAAACACTAAACAGACATCGAGAAGCTATCTTAGATTAGAATTAATGTGTCTATGAAATCTCATGCATTACTAAATTTTAAACACGAAACTAAAAAACACATTTGGAATTTTAGCAACGAGGATTTCATTTTAATAAGCATAAATGGCGTTCTATACAACTAAAATATACATAAGTAATAGTTGAAAAGGTATTTTTTACATGAAAGCAAGCTGTCAGCTATGTATATAGGTGATTAGCTCCAGAGTAACAATAATAATTATAACATTTTCAGCCGTATAATAAACCATAAGGGTTAAATTAAGCACGAAAATATGAGTGCTGTTTTTCCTATTGTAAAACATGTGTCAGTTCTAACGTCATGAAATAATTAATAAAAACTAAAACAGATACAGTTAATAATTTACCAAAACAAACACCATAAAGTCCATAAAAATAAAAACTCCAACAACTTAACTAATTATTACAAAAAACTGCCTATAAGACCCAGAGGAGTAAACAAGTAATTAACGTAAGTAGTACATACATTATTCAAAAAAAAAAGATTTGAGAGTCCATACATACATTAAGTAATAAAGGTCGCGAATAATACTTATTTCAAATTTATATAATATACACCACAGTGTATATAAATACAAATAATTATATCCTATTAAATCTGTGCCCCTAAAAAGCATCATTATTTTCAAATGCTTCCGAGCTACAACGAAAGTATAGCATGACCTAATATAGAAACTCAAGGTTTGAAGTTTATGGATATATAAAAGAAACTTTGTCACTAATAATAATAATTGATAAATAATTTAATATTCCGTAACAACTAATACTCGTTATATAGATTTAGTTGGTATAAAAATATAAAAGCTTTAAACTGGACTATCTTTCACTGATCGTCCATTTATGATGTTATAGTTGTACATATTATCGTCGTCCGATGGTGGCGGTACGGTTGGCGCTGGAGGTGGATGAGTCCCATTTCCATTGGCTTTGTTCGAGAGTGGTGGGGTTTGTGACGAGGGTGGGTACCCTTCATTCACTCCCACAGGATTCTCATTACCCCTCTCTCCCCCGTCAGATGGTGGCCCTTCGATATGTGCTGTCGAGTGAGAATCGTCACCATCTTTTGTTTTTTACATGTAAATTCACAAAGAGAATTGAGAAAAACTCGTCAGTAAATTTGATTAGAAATTTTTGCAGTTTTTTTTTATTTGTACGATTTTCATAATACTGCAATTATAGCTTGAAATAGAAGCTTAATTTGAAATTTGAAAACCCTAAGCATAGCCTTCGATTTTTTAAAATCGAATTTATTTTTATTTCCATTTTGACCAAAGTATTTGCCATTGTAAGTTGCTTCCCATTTTAGAACATTATTTAAAATTTAACCCATCAAATTTTTAAGAGTTTTTCTCAGTCTCTTCTATAAATCTCTCAACAGAGCCGAACTCGAACCCAACCAACGGTACCGCCACCAAACATGTTCGGATTCGTTTTATTCGCCTAAACAAGTATTTAATATTTACCTAGCGTTGTCCTGGCCTTACCGGCAACAAATAGAAACTAGTAAACTAGCAACGATTTTTTATTCAATTGTAAACTACATAAGTTTAAATTTAAAAAATAATATATATCATATATATAATTGGTATTTATTTTGACATTTCAATCATATTAATAGTACGAACTCGCATGACAGAGTGTCATGTGATTCCATGCACATATTAATTTACACCTCACCACTACTTTGGTTTCGGTATTTAGTAATTTATAGTATATAAATATTTAAATATTATTGATTGAAATCCTGTTATCATTTTTTACATTCAATTGCACTATGGTTTTGAAGGCTTAAGTCGCAATGCTAAATTAAATTGAACTAGAGCTATTTAAATAGGGATATTTACTATATAATCTTGTGATACGGTGCTATAGCTGAGAAACAGTAAATTTCCTCAAACTCAAAATAATAAATACTAAATACCATCCATCCACCAACCAATTAATTAAATAAATAAATACCGTCGAAGTACTTCAATCAAAAATTAAAACGGCACAAAAAGGGCATCAAATAAGGCAAACTTTGGTCAACATGCAAATTAAATCATAAAAATAAAATGTAAGAAATATTGTGTGTGAGTGTGTGATAATAAAAGAAACCCAAACAATAACAGGTGTCAGCATTTATAACGCAGTTTTACAGGTGCTGACAGTGAGCAGTGTCTTTATCATGTCACATGTCATAATATACTTTTCTTGAACTACCTACTTGTATTGTACTGTACTTGTATCCTGCTACTCATATTGTACACGTATAGTTCGCTAAAGGTCATGACCACCGTATATGTGTATAGTTCAGTTCATGACGCAAAAATCGTAGGCAGCAATAATAAAAGGTGGAACTTGTTATACACTAACTAATTTATTTTTAGCAACATTGAGATTCAGGAATGAAGGCAGTGATAATTATACTGATTTTGTATGTAACTTTTGTTACGTCTAGGTAAATTATTTAGGGTGGCAAATATGATGAAAACTTCATCGTAAATGAATCTATGCATTATTAATAATACAATAATTATTGCTTGTCAGGCAAAGCTCAAAAATAAAACAAAAATACACGAGCGTATCAAGTGAAATTATGGTTTTCACAAAAGGAGTATGCAAGTCACATTGAACATTTAGAGTATATGATATACTAGCATCGAAAATAGAAAAATTATGTAAGAGAAGGATTTTTTTAAATTGTCGAATGTCTATGTCAATTGGTAATAGCGTGTTTGTGAGGTGAATAATTTTAAACGCATTTTCTCAGGTAAATTATTTTAAAGGACTGATGGTGGTGAGCAAAAATTGCAGAGATAAAAATTACAAATAATAGACATCTAAAATTTGTATAATATTAAACATCACTATTAATTATCTACTGTGTACGCACATAGTTTCCGCAATTATAGTTGCAAAAGTTGCTGCAATACAATTAAAATGAAGTTTAAATGCAAACTACAAAAAACAAAAATATTACATTATACAACTACACTATAGTTAACCGGAACTGTGCGTACACCAGCAAAATAAAATAATTATTTTTTATGTAATAAAACAAAATTAGACGTGAAAAAAATTTGAAATAATTGTAATATTCATTGCCATTGTATCTCCTGGCTTGCATACTTTTGTTCCGTGCAATCAGCCTCTGCGAAATGCTTAAAACAACCTCACTCACAAAACAACAGGTTACAAAGACGTTGTGAGTTAGGCCGACTGCCGATGCTTGCATACATATGCAAATTCAAATAACTCCAGTGCAAAATCATAAAAAATCAGGCATATCAGGCTCACCTTTGAAGCATAGCAATCCCTTAGCTCTGGCGTACACAACGACAAGTGCAATTAAAATAAGAATAACAGGGATTCCCAAAACTAGTCCAACGATCCCTCCCGCGCTAAGTCCACCTATAGACAAAATCCATAAATAAGGTCAACATAATAATATGACACAACACTTTTTTGTATACTTGTATTGTCGACCATCACTTTATTAGCTAAATAAATGTTGAAGAATTCATCGGATATAAAATTTTTTATACTTTATTTACAAAGGTGTATATCATGCAAAAATGCAAACTATAGTTATTATGCAAGCAGGGCCCTACTATAACGAATAGTCTGTTTTAAGATAAATATGAACCTACGATTCATAAAATTACCACGTACCACTAGGTTCAGCATCCGATGATAGACGGATTTCAAACTGCCCAGTGCCCAACTGGTTTTCCGCAGTCAGTTTGTAGGCAATACCCAGATCTTCTTGCGCAACTGAATTGATGACGAGTTCGCAGAGGTATGTATCTTTCTATTAATCAAAGTAATCAAATAATCTTAAGTAATTGCAGTTTCAAAATTTTTAATCAGTGTATTGTATAACACTTGTATGACACTTAAATAAAGCAAAACTTCAAACTTCAAAAAAAAATTTAAAAACAACATTATTTAAAATTTGACGAAATAATAAGGTAAAGACGTGTGTTTAAAAACCACTAGTATCACTTACATCGTCCACAAGTTTTGGTGCTCGTGCCTCGAATTTTTGATCGGGTGTTTTGAATCTAGGGTTAACCCTCTGAGTTCCAATCGTCCAGTAAATTTTAGGGTCAGGATTTGCAGAGATGTTCATTGCAATTATAGCTTGAGAATCTAATTCTGGTACCTTCACATTTATTTCGTTTTTAACCGCTTTCGGGGCAACTACACAAATTAGAAAATCATTGTTGTTAATGCATTGATTTTAAAATTACCACACTTCTTATACATGCACGAAATCAAAACTAAACAGTAATGAATTAATAATTTATTATTATACGAGTAAAAATAAATAAAATACAGTTTGTAACTTACAATCGACAGAAATATTCATATTAGCTTCATTTTTACGCTGAGCTATATCTTCGGCCGTCAGGGCATCCGATACAGTGAGACATCTTAATTTTTTTCCATTTTGCTCCCATGTAAACTTATACTTAAGCAGCTGCTGAAAGGTCGTTACAACTCCGGTTTGATCTGTTTGACTGCTAACGGATGAAAGATGGGATGCGTCCACAGGAACATCATCTAATCAATAAATAATAAATACAAATAATTATACATACACATTTAGAGCTCAAGAAACAACGTACCTACTTACGTAGGTAATAATTATAAGTATACACAACGGTACAAAAAAGAAAAATGTAAAATATGTACATATGCACCAGCAAAGTAAATACAAGCATGATAAACGGATATATTAAATCTCGTACCGATAAACCACTGGAATGTCGGTGCAGGCTGTCCATTGGCTGAAAAGCATGTTACAGTCTTCTCTTCGCCCTCGTTTAGTCGCCCAAATATTTCACTAAACTGTGGTGCACTCGGTTTCTCTAAAATAAATCAAAGAAAAAAGCGTAGTATTAATATTTAGTTGGGACATATTATATCATTAGAAACACAAGCATCCAGTAGGTTCGGTTGAGAATTAGTAATTATAGCCGAGGTTGAATTATATAATCATAATAATGTAGTTTTAAACGGATGCAGTTTAGCGAAATTAATGTATCTGCTCTGAGCATGCAACTTATGTGTACCGCTGGTTCCTTGTCATGTCTATGAGCTTTTAAAGGGGTATAAGACAGTCGATGATACGTTTGTGACTACGTGACAGAAAGTAAATAAAACATCTTACTAGCATCTACATGATGTTATACATAACATAATCTGCTACCAATTTTTAATCTGTCTACTGAGACAATTTTTCTATTTCCTGCTTCACAATAAATCGACATCACGGCTTGCTGATTTTACAAGAGTTCTATCTGCCTTACTGGTTTTTCGAAATTATAGTAGCAAGTTCCTGAGCATACTGCAGGTACTCTTTCAACATTCTTACAAATTACTAGTACAATTATTACGGCTGACCAAACAAGCGTAGCATCACCAGCGCCACTCTCCTTTCTCCAGCTCGAAATAAATTAGAGTTACAGCACTTGGGATAGTATAATAATATTACTACACGCATTAGTTGACAAAAAAAACTGAATAGCAGGAGAAATTCATCCAACGATGACTTTAAAAATGAATTTTCTGTCTAACAAAAATACTCCTACACTTTTTAATATACAGACAATTGAACCCTATCCATGTGACAACGATGAACGAAGATTCTACATTCTTACTACGTTGCATTGCATTGGTTTGGTGGAGGTTAGTAATAATAAAAACTAGCTACATTTAAGTGACGAAACCAAGAGTGACGCAGTAATCTTCTATCAACTTTGTCCTGCGTAAACATTGTAATAGCAAAAAACGTGGAATAAAGGAAAGCTTCAACTAAAATCATACTATGATACAATGCAGCGGCCATATGGGCATCGGAACACAAGGTACTGATGAGGAAAATAAACCAGGTTTCCAACGTTCTGCTACCTGCCACCGATGAATTTTGATCCTAAAACATTATCTGTTTTTTGTATCTACTCTCTATACAATACTATCATCTGACCTGAGATCATAACAATTATGTAAGGTAAGTATGTAATTACAATTGCTTATACTAAGCAAAAACATGTTAAGTGATTATTTAGCCGGAAAAGGTTACACTTCCGAAGGGAGGAATTTTTTATACAGTATTGTGAACACAGTTAATCCTTTCCCATAAAAACTGGTTTCAGAAAAACTGTAAGCAAATATTTACAAGGAAATATTATATTATGATATTGTGTTATCATACGAAATCTGGTTCTTCTAGTAATTAATAAGTTATTTCTAGTTACATACGCCTATACTATGGACGTTGGTTAATTGTAATATTATCGCAATCATTAGAAATTTGATATAATTAAATGCATGTCTATGCTACAACTTGACGTACGTAGAGAATGCCTATCCACTAAATACTAATTTTATGTACGATAATAAAATGGCGTTGTAATAACTGTAATTTTGGTTAACGAAATTAACTGTATTTAAATCATACTTACTTAGAATTCCAACATTCACAACTCCTCTGAGGATTCCCGAGTTTGAAATGAGAGTACAAGACCACTGAGCATTGTCATCCTCTTTGACATCATTGATTCGAATACCGCACTGACCACTTTCGAGTCCATCACCCAAATACGTGTAACCTGGAACACTGGTTGTTTGGCCATTTTTAAAATTAGGAGAAATGTGGATGAGGAGTGGGTTTGCTGGATCCCGTGCATTTGCCTTCTCCCATATACAAGTAATTAAGGGTATTTTATAGGAGTCGCATGCGAAGTCGGCTGGAGAGGCTACCTTCGCCGCAATTGTTGCGTTAGGTACGTGAGCTGGCTTGAATGACTGCTGACTGGAAGCCAGCCTTGTCACACCTACATTCAGAAAGAAAAACATTTATTACAAAAAACTGCATAAGCGAAGTATCTACTACCCTATAAAATACTAGATCTGTAAAAATTATGTCTCATTAGCACCATTAATATTTTTATTATTTTTGCCACACCACCAATTATCCTTTAATTTTACATCGTTAAACATATTTACACATGAACTGTATAATGTAGCTGCAAGTACAAGGTTTGTTATTGATACCCTTATGAATTGCTTTTAGTCAGGAGTTCAGGACTAAAATATTTGCATGCCAAAAGTAATAATATTTACACGCTTGGTTGTATGGTATGACCGTACGAAAGTGCAAAATAGATCATTTACCCACACATTCTTGTAGGTAGGTACTTCATTTTAACACCATTATTGTTTGCCTTGATTATTGTTTACGCAAAATTAGTTTTCTTACTTGATTAACTCCAAACTCATGTCTCAGAATCTTGAAACCATATTATTAGTTTAGTTGGAAATAAATACTACCTCACAGGAATGGTACCTTCTGAACCGGCAGTGGGAACAGACTTAGGTATTCACAAATAACTACTGGCATAATTATGTGTTGCGATATATTCTATTCCATATTAATTATATCCAAGGAGCCCACACGTTCATATAGGAACAATATGAAATAAAAATTCATGAATCTTTCCTACAGTCCAATGTAAATGGAAATACGACGACATCGCTTCTAAAAATCAACGCAGGTCCACTATCAACTATGCATTACCAACTACAACTTTAACAACACACTAACAAGCCAACTTTATTTATAATAAAGCTTTAAGGACAAACTAATAAGAAAATGACACGGTATGTAGATAATCTCATCACAAAAAAATACAAAATACTTGAAGGCAGATTTTTATCGCTTCTACGGGGCATGAAAAACTTCAAGCTGAACTTCATTTACACAGCTTTCGAGAAAAAAAAAGAAACTGTCGCTAAGTTTTCTTTTCTCATTTAGGGTGATGTGATACTGATTGCTGATAACTAATTACATATTTGAGTTTTCACCCTACTATATGCATCTAACTTTTCCACATTCTTTTGTTGTAGTATATTCACTAAAATAACTGATCTAATATGATAGGCATGATGATTAAGTATGTCATAGCCACCATTTTTTGAATAAACTATTTTAATATCGACAGTAAAGTTAGCATACAAAGCACAACACACATCTCAGCTTGGTGAAATATGAGATCCGTATATTTATACACATCGCGTGCTCAGCGTGATTTTAAAAGCAACTCAAGAAATATTATTATCAAGAAATCTTATAGCAAGCAGTATCGACATCCAAATTTTGGCTTTGACATAATCAGTAAATTAATCACATAAGATTTTAGGATTATGATACGTATAATATGAGCTCTCTAAATGTTTCTGGCTCACAAATTGAATATTTCCCCTCGCTCTTATAGTCTTTAAGCAAATTACAACACTAAATTCCAAGAAATGAAACGGTACTGATACTACTACACAGGCAATGTCACGTACACTGTACGCCGTGGTTCCATGTTCCACGTTCGTTTAGGTTACTTCAACACGTTATTCGTCTAAACGAGATACGATTACAGTCAAAGCAGCAATACAAATACAAATATGCACTGCTTTTCAAACCCGTGTCCACTGGTTCTGGTTCTGGTCAAACATGTGCCCGCCATGACACGAGAATGTTACGGCAATAGTGACTACATAAATAAATATGTACCCAGCCTACTAGAAGCTATCACTGCTTCCCCTCAGGTTCTGATAACAATAACAATGGGCAATACGATTATATGGTGTGCTGTGAATATTTTTATTTTTTATATACTGTAAATTCATTTGCAGAAGTTTTCACAATTAGTCAATAATAAGCATCAATAAAGGCGTGGAAGAATAGGGAGAAGAAAGTAAAAAAAGAAAAAAAAAGAAGGAAAAAGTAAATTTAATTTAACTCTCTACCTAAGACTTCTTTGAAAGAAGCAGCAGTAGTCGTCGTAGTATTACTGTCAAGGAATGTTACATATAATCTGAGTAAGTTAAAATCATTAACTTATTAAAGTGCAGCACTCTCAGTTATAGGACTATATAAAGTTACTGTACAGCGACAACCCGGAACCGACAATCTACAGTTCACAACGGACAGCATAAAAATAAGAGCCTTTGTTACTGTATTGTGAACTGATAAGTCTCGACATTTCTAAGGAAGAAATCACACTCACATCACAAGAACAAATGAAATAATATTCTTTGATAAGAAACAATTTAGCAACAATAATGACAAGATCAACGTTCTAGAAATTATGAGCAACGCTCCATCTGTATTTATTATGTACCAGGAGAATTCAATTCACAAGTGAAAGGCCAGTTCATTCATTTAAGAAATCATGGACACGAGAAGCATGAAATCGAGGCTGTGAGCAGTGGG
The DNA here is from genome assembly GCA_949802685.1 of Dicyrtomina minuta. Lineage (NCBI taxonomy): Eukaryota > Metazoa > Arthropoda > Collembola > Symphypleona > Dicyrtomidae > Dicyrtomina > Dicyrtomina minuta. Next base: position 44,254,322 of record OX461811.1, read on the forward strand.
TTAATAGTCTTAAATAGTCCTAAATGTCTGTGTTGAGCTTCCATCCCTTTTTTCTCTGTATAAAATATCTTGCTGATTTGTAGTTTACACTAGAAACTTAAATTGGTTACTGTTTCCAAAATAATTCTCGACGTCAACGTCACTTGTCCATGGATGGATATTATTGTTAATCATATTCCGCAAATATTGACTTCATTTACTACTATACACCATGTTATGATGATCTAAATACCTAAATAAAATCAGATCATATCCCGAAAACAATTTGAATTTAGTGCAAATATGGTCATGGTTCAAATAAATGTGAATTTGTCTTTGGTTAGCATTGACAGCTTCTATCACATGTAATGTAAAGCAGTGCGGTCATATTTAACACACATGTACGCCGTACTTACAGACGCGATGTTCGTGTCAATGGACAGTTGTCAGTTGGCAAAAATATACATACGAATCCAATAGTTGAAATGTGATGACTGCTGAATGCTTCTTCAACGAAAAGCGTGTCTTATGAATCAGAAAATTATTACAATTGCTATGGCTTTTAAATGAAGGTAGAGAGCCAACGACATAATAGAAGGAGATAGGACCAAGTGAACTCATCCTGTGCTACTTCCACAACATTACTTGAGACTAGACCACAGAAGTGTCACAAACAGTAACAAGTACTAATGTATTCTCATAAAAAATTCCTCCTGTTGTGAGCAATGATCCTTCATTTTGTGAGACAAGTAGGAACTGAACACTGAAGAGACAGACAGATAGTGAGGCTCTCCTCCAAGTCCTGTTGGCTGTAATTGTGATGGTAATGCTACGCGAGGGTACAAGTACCTACGTAATAATCACAATGACGTCTCTAATATACTAATATCTAGGAGTATTAAGGCCTACGAACCAAGTCATCTCTAGCAAAAATTCAATTCATCTTTCAAAGGGTAAGGAAGGTAATACAGATAGCAACGGAAGCAACCGTCTCCATCCGCATTTTTAAATGTGCATAATAATAAATATGTACAATGCTTCATTGTACCTTCTAGATTTTCTCTCTCTTTTACTTTGGGTTTCAATTTTTGAAGAGTGCTCTTCTTCTCAACTACATTAGCATCAGCACGTTGCCACAACAAAGGTAGGCGGGCTTGTCACTCTTTTCATCAGGAATTCATTGTTCCGTACACAAAAATTGAATTAATTTTCACGTGAAATTAAATATCCATAAGTGTCTCTACCTTTATTACCGACGGTTACTGTCGACTATTGTCTAACCCACCCAGAATTAAATATTTATTTAAACCGGACCACTCCTACAGCTACAACTAGAAGTAACTGAATTTCGAATTCTTTTTTAACGTACCGGTACCGATATAATTATTGTTGTTAATTGTCGTAGGATAATAATAATTACATTAGTTTTTATCTAATCTGTATGTCAAGTAGTTTCGCAATTAATATCGGTCCTATACCACTTTGTTTTTCATAAAAATCTAAAGCGTGTGAATGAAGCACAAAATCTGGGGTAAAGGTAAATTTTAGTAGTCATTTTTAAAAGAACTATCATACTATTAATGTCGTGTGTACATTCTGAATGGAAAAAATGCGACTGTAAACGGAAAACTTATACTGAGTTCTGAGCCCGTCTACGACACTGACTGGTGATACGAGTTCGAAATACAAATGTAATCAGTGCATGATTACACATAAAAGTAACTAACACTCAAACAAGTACCCCTACTACCCAATACTAACACTATAACCCCGATGACGATGCGATGACGACACTATAACCAGCCGTCGTTTTTATAATGCATGTGCTTGTGTGGGGCCAAAGAAACAACATTACAGAGCTCTATTTACCAAAAACCCTTTCAAACTCTCTTTTTTTATGGGAACTGTTAAATCTTTTTCATAATGATTTCGTCACGACTGGATCGAAGAAAGATCTTGGCTTTCCTATATGCACGGGCTATACAGAGTTTAATATCCGTAATCCGCACAATACTTGTTCTTCTTTCTGTCTGTATTATTTAGGTTTTCTCAAACTCTTAAAACTTTACAGATATTTCTCTTTTCCCCTTTTCGATGCGCATGATTTTTTCTCATTGCACTCAGTTAAAAATTGTTTCAGAACTCTGAGTAGTTATTTACATATATATGCAATTTTACCTCTAGATAGTAGTGAGCATGTTTATAGTTTCGTATTTCGTAGAGTTACAAATCTTATACGACTACAACTTAAAAGTTCCTTTCAGTTTGTCTACGTCAGTTTTACCCCGATTTCATGCTGACTTGAAAAGTTTCAAGTTTCACATGGTTCCTAAAACTTAAAACTTACGAAAACACTCGTAAAATTTACACAAGTAACATCAACAAACTGAGAAAATCGCAAGTAATGTCGTACCAGACGAGAGCAGGCCACACCAGACCAGTACTCCGTATGTAATTTGAAACGAAAGAAATAAAAAAAGGAAAGACTTTTAAGTGTAAACTAAATTGCATGCTGGTTAGTATATTATTTCCATGGTTTATGTTTTATATTTTATAGGTTCTATATGGAACTAAAACTGTTCTATTTCTATTTGGCTATCATAATTTTACTCTCAGCAATCTCTGACTCTCGACTGTATTCTCAGTTGGGCAACTACACAAATAAATAGCTCTCCTACATTTTCCTACACTATATTACTATATACATATATTAGCAATTCTTATTCATTTCTTGTCTGTACTTCACAATTTAGCACATTCGTGAATTACAACAAAACGCGAAACTGTCAAAGCAAATTTTGTTTTCATTACTCAATAATTCACAACAATAATCCCGCAATGGAACAAAAGGCAAAGAGGCTGTTGTTGGTCGTTCGTTGGAAACCAGACCAAACGACAATTTTATCCAAACATTAAATTCTGTTTCTATTTCGCGTTCGTATTTCTTTATAGGCTGAAGTTCTTTAGAATGATATGCCATATCATCAGTGAAAATACTACTATGGTACTCTGTTACTAGTTCAGTCAACTTTTGAGCTCTTGAAACTTCTGTACACACACACTGTATATAGTGTATAGGTATATATAGATAATAGATAAAAAAAAATGAAATACAAACAATCTATGCCCAATGTGTCTCGGCGACTATGTATAGATTACAAGCTACATGAGAAAGTATTTTCTATTTTATTTTTTTCGTGTTTTTTAACACACAATAATATATTATTTCTCTTATATGTATAGTAATTCTAACAAAGAATGCCTGTACTGGTCGTGGTATTGAGTGTCCTCCCACACATTCTCACATACTGTCAGAGTCAGACTGAAGACAACTATAGTGCTAATGTAATCAAATTTAAAACTGATTAATTATATCCCGGAACACAACTCATAAATGATGGACACGTACTACGTACGTACACACAATGAAATAAGATATGAGCTGCAATTTGTGATACTTACTGCCTGACCCACATAACTCCTAATGAAGGTGAGCTCCACTCTCAGCATCTCTACTTAAAGATAAATTACTATTGGCAGCTGTATCCAAATACACGTGTAAAGTACACATAGATACATACGCAGATAATTATACTTTAGTACCGGTGCACTGTGCACTTCAATTAGCATTATAGTGCGTTCAACTGCCTTCGATCAGATGTTAGCCCTACGTGGAACGTACAATACAAATATAGGTAGTGAAGAATAGGAATACCTTTCAGTCCCAGCACAAAAGAAATGTAAATTTTTAATGAGTTCGATCAAGCTATTATTCTATACGAGCAGTACTTACATATACATTTATCTATGTGTATTCAGGTACACACAGGGATATACACACTACCTTAAGGGTGGTATGTAAGTAAATACCAATTCAAAGATGATGACAAAGAATGAATTTTAATCGACACTGGTTCAATGCCTTCTTTATACTTTCCGTTACACATAAACCTTGGCGACTATAGATACTATAAACTGTACAGAGACGCTTTTCTTTAGTACGAGTCTAGCTAGTAATACTCTCTCTCTGTCAAAACTACGACCTACCGATTAGCGATAAATTGAAAATTTATATTACTATCGCATATTTGCAAAATATATGCAAAATAAAGTATTTTAAATTGATTTATTTACCAGACGAGGACGAGATAATAGAGGCTATAGGCATAACTGTATGCACTATACACAATGCTTGTCCATATGCCTAATATCTGCTTCTGTACGTACGAGAGTTGAAAATACAAACTAAAAATGATTCCCATTAACTATACATACACTCAAATACAATTGTACCTGGTACACGCTTCCCAGTTCCCACGTTCGTATTTTCTACATTTAGTGAAAATCCTCAGACCCATTTACAATTTCCACAGAATGGAACAACTTGATTTTTGTAATAAATAAGACCAAATCAGCCGGTATACGAATTAGCTTTGTAATTATATTTTACCTAATTCTCTTGTTTTCAATAAGGACACATATAAGCATAAGTACATCCCGGTCATGGCAATGGCAGTGTGGCTGCAGAAATTCCGACAGGGATTTCAAATGGAACGTTAACTTATTAATACGTTGCGTTCTTTCTTTTTCTAGGTTGTGGAAGCTGTTTTGAATTTGATTTAGAAATTTCTCTGAGTTTCTGGTCCCATCACTGCCATCGTCGTGACTTAAGACTTGAGTAAAGGGCTTACTTGCAGCTACAACTAAAATACTACCACTACGTCAGACGAGATCTTTTATTATGAGAACATTACTATTTGACTACATTTATTTCTACATAGTTCGACATCAGCTAGGCCTGAGCCTGATGTGATGTGAACAGCAGCATGCAGCATTTTAGTTCAAGAGTTAATGGTTGGAATCTGCTGAATTGGTAGGTTCAATTACTCTTTGTGCCTCTTCTCTCTTCCATCTCCCTCCAATTCAACAAATCCTTTTCTCTTTTGATTCAATCATGAGCCATTATTTCGATTAGCGCTCTCAGTTATAACTTTCAGTTCAGAAAACCCAGCCCATACTCCTATACTATCCACGTGTCCACTATGCCGCCTTATTACTCATTTATTTATAAAAAAAATGTCATATGCATCTATACATATGGGAATTTTTTTTCTCGTTCTTGTTTCTACAACCATGTGGTATTTCTAAGAAATCTAGCATCACAGTAGTTAATGTTTAGGCATTGCTGGTACTGGTCGAGACTCGAGACTAAACCAGAAGGCATTGACAGATATCTTTAGGAGCTTGCATCGTATTCATAGTAATGCCAACAACAACAACTACTTCATTCGTTGAGCAGAGTGTCGCTGGAAATGAGTAGCATAATAAGAATATTACCATTGTACAATGTAATGAATCATTGCAGAGAAAGTTCTATACAGTCATACAGCACACAACAAAAAGGTAATTAAAGGTCTCAGTTCCGTTATGACCCGTCCATGAGACATTACTGATACGCACAAGGCATATACGCCTACTACTGTGTATACTGTATACTGTATACCGACATCATCATCACATAATAAAGATCTACATATTTTGTACATATGTATAGTTAGCTATGGCTGTTATATAATTACCAAATTGAATGTGTTACGCTATGACATGACAACTGCCTACAACATAACACAGACACCGACAGATGTACGAAAAACTAACGAAGGCAGTCTCCATATCCGACTAAGCTGTGAGGTCTTAACGAAAAAACTGTAAGCACCGCCCTGCCATCCTTACATAGCATCATTAACCTACATTTTTAATTAAATTAACAGACTAGCTTCAACTGTTCCAGCTCCGTCCCCATATAGTATATTATGTAGAATGTAGATGCATGCTTAAACATAATCCAAAAAGCTTTTGATGTGAACTAAACGAACTACCCGCCACTTCTGAACTTCGTGTCATAATTAGGCTTGAAGTTCTGCGAATCGCGACCCTGGCCACTAATAAGCTCCTACGTTCATACAGCGGAAGTTCCATTTACCTAAGTGCAAATTTATGTTTACACGTAATCATAAATAGTCATTAATAAGCAAGTTTCACTAAATTATCTTTCCCATTTATTTGAATCATTATTGTATTTACAAATTTAAAATGCTCGCTGCGTACCGCCCAAGCAAAGAATCCACTGCTCATCAATTTTTTGTGTGTTCTACACTATCTCTTACAATTTTAGGCTTGGGAATACATACATATTTACGTAGTATCTATCCTACCTTTTAAACTCGTAACCTAATTTTCAACTGATTGGATACCGCAGCCAACGAGGGCGCGAGTATCATCATCATCCAAAGAATCCAAATATTTTCTACTTTGTTAGTTTCAGACAAATACAGACACTCAAATACGAACGACGTCCTGAAAATTCGATTACCTTGACTTGCTATCTTATCTACGTAATATAAAGTAAAGCAAAAGTTGTCTTTATAATGTCCCTACGACTATATAGGACGAGCACCATGTCCATGTCATCCACTGTTTAGATTTCGATTCTACAGAGACAGTAATATACAGAGACATGTGTGATACCATTGAAGTGTTTACCTTTTTTTTAAATATCTTTCTGATTATGTTATTTACTTACCCTAAAATAAATATGTATTATTTTCTCCGATTAAGGTTACATAACGAAAATAAGAATTTGACAATTTAATGCCATACCCTCACGTACTGCCAAGCTGTCAAGACGTGTTTTGAAAAGAAAAATCAGAGTAATCCCTTCAATGCCACAAATAGCAGTGCATAGCTTAAAAAATCTTCTGAAAAACAAGAAATCCCTGTGAGCGGAATATCTTATTATTATTATATAGACAGATTACAGATATATGATCTGTTGTGGCTTTTTTAGCCATATTAAATAAATGAGTATCTAAAGGCAGTTTCGGCTCTTGAGGAAACTACAAATACAACGGGAAAGAGCAGATGACTGATTTAATGCGTACCACGACCACATGCATTCCATGAAAGTTTTCTGATTACAAATTACAGCGACGTTGTCTGGTGCGGTATTGGCTTATGGTTGGTTTTGATGGTCTCTAAGGATTTGGTGAACTATACTCGCACTGGCATTGCGACAGACTACAGACCTTTGTAGGCTACAGACGTATTCAGCTTCAACAACACAAAATTCCTTCTCATTCACAGATAAAAAATGAATAATGGAACGAAACCAAACCAAGGAAACCAGTGGAATCACATATTACAGAGGTGGAGACGCTCCGCCAACGAACAAGAATGTCATCGTCATCAGTTTGTTCAAATTGAAACCATTTTATAAAAAAAAATGGGAGCAGTAAGTATTAAGTAGCCACTGCTGTAGCTTATACAAAAACCACGAATTTGGGATTGAGGCTGCTTATACTTGAAATAATGTCACTTTAATTATATACACAAAGCTGGATAGCTGGACATTATAAGCATGTACATTTATGTCTTTGTAAATTATGAGTTTTTTTTTCCTCAATGTCCAATGTATGTATTAGTACATGTATGTAGCTTCAGGAACTACGGTATAATGATTTGTCATAGTAAATTCTTCACTTCACAGCTTATGTCCATACTGATTGACCTCAATTTTTACTGCACCACGACTAAATAAATAAATTTATTGGAGAGACTTTTTTCCCGAGCGCTTGCGCTTATACATATAAACTTCGACATTTACTCTTCAAACAACATAGAAATCAAACAAAAGCTTTTTTCAGGACTCCGGGCATCTGCCCAATTCCTACAATATAAAAAAAAAATAAGGAAATAGACAAAAAATCCACAAAGACTTTTTATGGATTTTTTTGCGTTTCCTAGGATGGCATGATGTTTGACTGCGAAATAAAATATATTTTTTAAGAGCTTTACTGTCAACTGTCAAATGGAGTACAAAACCAAAAGGTCAATTTGGCTTTTTCGCCAACATTTTTTTTTAAGCAAAATTTTGGGTTATCTATGTATTAAAAATCCTCAATTATTTATTCATAGCATTATTATTATTACATTATAAGTGGACAATCGAAAACAAGTTTACATTTAATACCTTTGGGGGACTTTGTTTGTATTTTCCAAATTAATGTTGACTTATTAGACACGTATAAAATAATTTTCATTTTCGGTATACTTTTTTACACAATGAAATAGAATTTTTTGTATACTTCTTTCTGCCAAACATCTGCCCTAAATTAGTACAATAGGTAGAGGTAGTAAAACCTAATCTGGTAATTCAATTACACAAGCAAAAAAATAATAAATGCACTCGTTTTACTACTTTTTGATAAACAAGACATTCAAGTTACATCTTCATACTTCACCTACTTTGTCTCCAAGTGTTTACAGTAGGTAGTAGGTAAACTACGTATTAAAACAAATTCCATTTTCGCAAAGTGCGGTATAGACGTCCCATATAACTGTAGTAACAAATTCCAAAGTTAAACTACATAAAATCATAAATACTAATAAAGTTTATCCTAGAATCCTAGAACAACGAGTACCACTCCACACAAGAAACAAATAAAACCACCACATCTGTTTAAACACCTATAAGGAATTCCTACACTATAGTGCCTACCTAGGTAGGTACATAGAAAATTCGCAAGGATAAGGAAATAAAACTACCGAGTTTAAGAGTGAGTTAAATCAGTAAGCAGTAAAATGAAGTTGGTAAAAACTACATTTGAGTACGATTACAAAGTCGCAAAATATTATTTTGTAGCCAATAAAATTTTTAATGTTAATTAATTTAGATTTATATTTTATGCTGTGATACTGTGATCCCGTACGTGAATAAGTTCATCATTGTAGTTTTATGACTGTTTGTGAATGCAAATTGTATAATAATCTATAAATATACACATTTGTTTATAGAACTGTTAGCTAATATCAGCTTTATTATGGTTTATGGTATTGCATCTTTCTTTATCAGTTCATCTTTACCGGCCGCAACAACTGTAGGGGTAAAAGTGTAGATAGAGGTAATAATATAATATCATTGTTTACACAGTGGTTAGCAATATTTATACCATTAACGAAAGCCAGACAGCAAACTCAGGAAAGAAGTACATAGCTACTAATATACTATATAGTGAAATAATAACCGTGCAAATAATAATCCTGTGTAGCATACATACGACTCAGTGCATAACTTCCTGCTTTGTGCTAAAATTTGCTTCTAACTTTTGCTCAGTCTTAAAATACGTATACAGGAAAGGAGCTGATATCTTTCATTACTTCAACCTGATTCTATGAAATTGAAACGCTGATAGGTATTATAAATGGTGTAATTGCTTTTCTATATATAAATGTGTTATTAGGGCGTTAAATACTCGTACGTGCCTCTACACTCACTTGAATACACTTATTCTCATAACTTTCCTCAAAATGTAAACTCACAATGGCATAGCTAGTACGGCACGGATATAGTAAAATTAACAATATATAATGGCATGGCATGTATCCGGAAGCGTCGTTGCGGTGTCGCCGTTGTGTCTGCACAACGTGCACGCCAATGAATAATAATATTTTAAATGCATTCAAAGCAGGCTGTACCCCCTAAAGAAATCATATTTTTAAATAATGCATTGCTCAAACAACAGAGAAGACGTCTATTTTAGTTTTAGTATAATACTCCTATTGTGAATTACCCAGATATAGATACCATGATTGAGATTGAGCAGGTGTGCATATTTCACACGAACACTTTAAATCGGATAGAAAAGGTTTAAAATCAATATTTAGCTAAAGGGAAGAAAATTGATTTTGATTTTTCCGTACGTATAACAACATCCCTTCATCCCTGCTGTACTGAACTGGGCACTCTACAATGAATCTTTATGAATTTTAAATATCATGTATTATAATGTACGACAAAACCTATAATGCGCATTGTCAAAATGTCAAGGTACTATTGTCTACTGTGCATACGTACAACTTTAGGAAGTGTACGCATATAATAAATATTTTAGCAAGTAACCACAATGGTGTCCAGAGGAAGCGGTGACTCAGGACTTCAAAGGAAAGAAGAAAGGATCAATAAACCAAAGAAAAAATATATAAAAAAAAGATCAATACCTGTGTACCTTTTATTCACACAAGGTCAACATAAGGCCACAGTTCGTTTTCGTTGTCTAGCTCTATCTTCAGAACCGGCACCGGCTTTATGTTTTCCGGGATTTTGAATATCCAAGTAGCTGTGTAGACATTTATGCATATAGGCACCCATTATACGTCTATATCCCGGTCTGCTATACTAGCTTAGGCTTCAGCACTCAAGATTTAAGATTGTCTTAAGTTATATTTTTGAGTACCTGTGGCAGTAGAACTTCAACGTCTACATTTTCTACTGCAGGAAGGTTTTCGCTACATTTATAATCCCTACTAACAGTGATTGTGTACCTCCCCACCTACTAAATTTTATGACACATCATTAATGCAAGCAAGAAAAATAATGTTTAAAAAATTCGAGTATTTCCTCCCCACTAGTATTTAAATTATATATTTATTTAAATACGGTTGAGTATATTATACTACTTCAAAGTCAAGTGCAGACAGAGGTTAAAAAACAGGTCTCCTATAATTAAATATAATATCAATTTATTGATACCAGAACTGATTACTACAACCGTGGTTTTCAATCTATTAATGAATAATTAAATAGTAAGACAGAATTATTGGAAGCATATAAAAGTAATGGGGAAATAAATGTCTATGCTCACAACAAGTTCAACTCGGTTAAAAGTAGCTTTAAGCTATTCCAATTGATTCTAATCACATACAATTAATTGCTGCCGACACAGCTCCAAACAAATAGATGTGGAACACTCAAGGTTTTTACACTGAATGGGAAACAGCATTGAATTATTGAATGGTGATATTATAACCTTTACGTATAATTACAGATATACTTTATTACATACGTTATATTATTGTAATTTGTAGTAGCGTGGTTAGATCCCAACTCCGAGAAATTGTGTAATATGTGTAATACTATATAATTGTTTATCTGTTATTGTGTCTTACGTAATGCGTACTTTCCTTATATCTTGCAGGCTTTTCAGACTAGTTTTTTTTATTTAATACGTGCAAAGATTGTAAGTGCCCATACAGGGCTTACGATTAGTATTAATATTCAAGCAGAATTTACTACAGTAAGGCACTAGTTAAGTCCATTGAGTATGGAATACCAGAAACATACAACCCACATCGACCCTCCAAAAGTTCTAGTTAATTCCTTTCTGAGGTACTATATGCTTTTAAAAATTTTACTTTCCTTCTGCGTACATAATAAGACGCATAAATAATAGATATTGTTCAATATTCAAGCGGGAGCACTCCTCGTAAGTGCCCACACTCGATTACAGCATACATGCAACTACTCCCTCCAACTAAAACGAAAGCCACGCTTCCTTTTTGAATGTCGTTTGCCGCTAACAATAGCTAGAAACATTTGTATCTGTCGTAGATAAGCTGCCAAGCTCTCAATTAAGTTCCCCCAAAATTTTCATGATGGCTGATGTTTCTGATGTTCTCTTCGATACCCTTTCTTTCAGCACATTCAACATTTCACATCTCTATCCCCACACACAGCATGGAACACTCTCAGATTCGAAGATATTTTCGCTTCATATGGAAAAACGGAGCGATTACATCCCCCTTTGCATTTTACAATCCGTGCATCCAATCTTTCAAAAGCCGGGGCCAAACCCCAGTGAAGCCTTGGTTGTATGTTTGAGTTCAAAGCTAAATTTAAATTTTACAATAATTCACAGAAATATACTACTTTTACTCACTAGTCAGTACAGAGTATTTACATCGTGACAAACAGAGTGAATCGAATTCAGCTAATTGCTGGTATTCGTACTTGCTTGTACAGCATGAAAAATGAATGGAATTAACTAAACGCATATCCCTCAGTCCATGCCATATACAAACATATTATTTAGATGCAATTTTTATAATAAATTTACAAGCTAAACTCCCTAATTCACTCATAATATCTAATATTAGTTCCAAATACTGACATTAAATAGTCTTTTCAAATGTGTGTTTACGTCGTTTCAGATTCTTCCCCTCGACATTTTCGTCTTACACGAGTGAAGTAAGTCAAAATATTTGGTTGGAAGTGACAACTACACGTAAACCCTGTCCTAATCTCGGAGCTACTCTACTCTAACTAATTTCAGATCAGACGGTTTCAAGAGTTTCTTTATTCTTCCCTTCGCTATTTGTTCACTGTGGCTTCATGCTGCATTCCTTTCCTTCCCTCGTGACAAATGTTTACTCAAAAGTCAAATGATACTCATGACTAATAAGTAAATTTACATTTTGTTTATGAAGCGTAATACTAATCTTAAATAGAACAAAATCGAAAGAAGCAACAACAAAAAATATTAGAGCCTTATACATTGACTAACAGATTGTTGTGATTATGATGTGAAAATCGTGACTTATGGAGGCGGTTCTAGGACCGTTGGCAATTTCTATTAAAGCTAGTTATAGCCATATATGAAAATACATGTAATGTAATATTACATTATACACTGAAATTGGATTTAGAAGCGTCAAACTGTCGAACAGTGGATGTGGAAGCTATAATTTCATCGGCTTTATTTTCTTATTCGTATTTCATGTGTTCGTTACAAATCAGTGTGCGCTGCTGTGTATAGCGGTTTCTCTATGATGAGATTGGAATCCGTACTATTTAATAGACACTAAATAGGAAATAATAAATGAAAGAAAGGCTTTCACAGTTGGGTGCAATTTAATACGTTACGTCTACGTCTCAAAGGTGTCTCGACTTCAACGCTCAGGAAAAAAAAGTAGAAACTGTAAACGAGTTATTTATATTTTTTCAATCCTTTTGAAACCTAACTCGTAGCCGAACAATGTACAAGTACAACCAATGTTCCAAGCCACTGAAATTGCGTGCAAGAAGTAACTTGAGATGACAAACGCTTCACAGACCTGCTCAAGATATTTCCCGTCAAAGATGCTGTCACGAGCTCTCTCGTGTTTAGTAATAATAATCTTATGGAATATATATCTGTAGGTATAAGATAGATAATATATAATAAACTCTCAATAGCAGCAGTTTTGCATGCTAAATGATATGCCAATAATCAGATAATTTATTTTTGCGAGTTTCTGATCTTAAACTTTTCAAGTTTCATATATCACATTACATTCATAATACTTACTTGAAAACATGAAGCATTACAGAATTTAATGGAAAGTTTAACTAAAACTATCTTTAAAAAATGTAGATCTTAACTTCAACCGTCTCAAACAAAGAATCTATACAATCAACGTTCACGTTTAAATTCTCATAATTTATACCTACTCAATGGATCTATGGGAAACCTTGGATTTCTTGGGTAAGATTGACACATGGATGTTGTGATTGGCACTCAGAGAGAAATGTAAATCAACTCATTACAAGTGTAAATGACTATTAGGTGTTGACAAGTAAGGTAATGAGAGACGAGCGGGGAAATGAAGGGACAACTTGAGAGATTTGTATGCCTAGTAAGCTATATTTATATTTTGACTGATCTTCAGTTACTATTTCACATTCTCAAACATTTCCTTATCTATTCGGTTGGCCGTTGGTTGGTCGTTCGGTATGAAGAACTAATCCTAAGAACGGCTTCGGCTTGTCAAACAGATAAGGGGGGGAAGGAGACTCCACGTACAAGTCACAGCCGGATCCGAAAACTACCAGGCAACTATCTAAACATGTAAATCAAGATCCAAAGGTCCAAAGACTAATCGTAAGACCACGTCACGGCTGCGTTATGTTATGGCTCGTCTTGTAAAGAAAATACATCAGAGGAACTGCTTATCTATCTTCTTCCTTTATGACTGGACCCCAATGATCGCTTTCAAAATGTGTTTAATGTACCACTACTAACTATATGAAATATACATTACCCGACACATAAAGGAAGTGTACCAAATATCAGTTTGAGTTTATATAGCAGTATCAGTATTTAAAGGATCTCGATCTTGTTTGCTATATTGACAGCAATAGGGGTTTTATTTATGCCAAGAAAGATAGTATGGAAGCAAATACTGATAAATCGCAAGTGTGGTTAAGTATGGATAATGAATACTTTGTCACACTAACTAAATGGATCATTTTTTACATCTTGCAAACGTCAAATAATAACACCTGTATAAATATTCAGCCCTCTTTATTTAGGGGCCGGTTATATTACTCCACTCTAACCGTACTTAATTAGTGGATTAATTAAGCGTTTCTACTGTTCTACTGGTGTGACGTGCTGGTGCCCGCAACTCGCGACTCACAACGACAATATTGTAGAGGAATCAGTCGCCTCGACATCGTTTTCGTTTCATTTAATTCATCAAGCATTTCTTTGCTACACTATAATCATAATGGTCCCAACCATGTTTTGCACAGGAGAAAAGCCAGCAGTTGTAGAAATGTAGGACTGTCATAATATTATAATCGTAATTAAACTCACTCAGTGTTGAAGTAGGCACATCTGAAAACAGTGTTTGGCAAAATCATTAATTAATATGCGTAGGATGTGAATAGTACGAAGAAACAGACCAAACGAATTAGACTTCTCTTGAGCTCGTTTTGCTATGATAGTCCCGTCAATTACGCATAGTATTTATGACAACAATATTCAAATTGTAATTTTTGTAAATTGTGTGTTCTACATGAGATAATAGGACTGAATTGAGTGACACACAAACATGTATATTATGAAATGCTCAAAGCATATATATAGCACATCTGTAATTATGACAACCGTAATATTCCATACGCCAATACAGTGCATTTAATATAGTCAGTATATAGTCCATAGTCCGCTAGAGATAAAACAAGTAAACACACGTATGTAGAGATGGCATGCTCCGTTTGCTGCATATCCAAATATAAATGTTACATAGTAAAGTACATGTAGATATCTGATAATTATTTATGAAGCCTGAGAGGAAGCTTTAAACCATAACTAACGATAGCGGATTTTCATCAAAGTTTTGCTCAACAAAATTTATAAACAACTTTCAAACTGTGACACGGTGACAAAAGTGAGAGTGAGCGTGGTAAATACTCTTGATAGAAAATGACATAACGTATATAATTAATTATATCTGGAAAAATATATTGGACGTATGAGCAGTAGTAGTAAGTAAGTAGTAGTAGCAACCTGTCAGTAGAAGCTTTATCAAAAATCACTCAGTGTATCCCAACCCATGCAATCAATATGGAGCATAGCAGAACCAAACCACTACTGACAGAAACTGAAACGCTCCTGATCTGATTGATACTACACTTAATAACACCACTAGTAATAATAACAGTAGCAGCTCAGTGTAGTAGCTTGATGCCTGTCTAGTGTCTACTGTATACTCACACAGGTAGTTTTTACCCAATTATGTTCAGCCAAGAAACATAATATACGGAGAGCAAGAGCAACATAATCATCACTCCCAATAATATACATCCAGTCCTCTCGTTGTTTTAATGAATTACACCCAGAAAAAAATTCAGACACGATTTTTCATTTCCAAGCAAGACCAACAACGAAATGCATCTCTGGAATACTACCTACAAATTTAATTATGAGTCCTACTTCTCCCCCTTACTACTCACGACGACTAATTTTTA
Organism: Dicyrtomina minuta; assembly: GCA_949802685.1. Taxonomy (NCBI): domain Eukaryota; kingdom Metazoa; phylum Arthropoda; class Collembola; order Symphypleona; family Dicyrtomidae; genus Dicyrtomina; species Dicyrtomina minuta. The sequence goes on from OX461811.1 coordinate 44,269,929, forward strand.
ATCAATTACGTGTATTATAAAATTAAAACTGGGAGTCACAAGAACATCAAACTACAGGTTAAACTCACCAGGTGGGATGTGAGAGCAGAAGCAAAGAGCAAAAATATTATGTTATGGAGCAAAAGGAAATACGGAATATGAATACATAATGTGCTTTATTTCTGCAATAATAATATTTCAAATGCTTAACTTATGAATTTTCTATCTTATTTTATACACATTAAATTCTCAAAAATAACGTAGCATGCGAAAAACTTTAAGCATTTCCATAATAATATATTCAAACTCAAGCAATCATGTATGGAGCTCTTATGGCCTGAATTAAAAATTCTATAAAAAAAAGAAGAATTAACTAAACAGAAACAGAAGACTTGTTTGGAGTTCGAGTTTGGATACGAAGGACAGAAACTCCACAGAAATAATAATTATCAACCACACCATTATTATCCAAAAATGTGCCCCCGGCAATGTGTACTTAATTCACTCGATTCAGCAAATTCTAGTTCAAATTATACACAGTCCCAATCTCAATCTCATCTAGCATCAAACATCAGCAGGTTCTATTATATCACGTGGCGGAATGTACTCCGCAATTCTCCACAGTTCGTACTTCGTACATACTTATTATATATTTTAGTATCCCCTGGGCTCTGGAGCAGATTTGTTTTAAACTAGACTAAAAAAGCAAATGGAAAGTGCAATTAAGTTGGATTTCAACAAAGCAACGTTCAACGTACGTTTTGTCGTTCTGCTCAATGAAATTACAATTGGAGAGGAAGGATAAAGATCTTGTAGAATTTATACCATATGATTTTCAGAGAAATTTACAAAATTCCTACTCGCAATGTAATGCTCATAATATATACTAAAGTATCTCTGCCGGTGCCGGTATACCTTTAATTAGCATTTCAGTCACTATGTCACAAGCCCATCCACTTTAATTATTATTACAATCGACATGAAGATTAGGAGAGGGGGAAAAAAAGAAAAGAAACGTCAAGTTGCCAAATTTATTTAATCACCCAGGAAGGTACTCCTATAAAATAATTCTTACGATTAGCACTAGCTCCAAGGCAATTTATTTCTAGGTTTGGGTTTGAAATTCAAAATTATGATACTTACAAAAGGGACAAGTCACAAGTTTGATGAGAAATGACATATATTTGACACAAGTAGAAGAAACATCGCTTTGGATTGTTTCAAAACGCCTGCTCTATTCCCATCTCTTTTGTCCCATACAACAAAAATCAGGATTCAAAACTAGATTTCTATTTGGTACTAAAAAGATTATAAAGTATTTAGTATACACGCACATAATTGCATATACTGGGAGTGCATAATTATTTCAAACTTGAACCTTTACCTTTTATAAACATACATTTAGTTTAAGCCTATACACGCTAAATAGTTACTAATTACATAAATTAAATACTGGTTTACGACTTAAAATAATTTATTCACCACCGATATTTTTTTTAAAATCCCATTACTCACAAAGAATTATGCACGGATGTTTTCTGATGTATTTTTCATATTATAAATAAATGCAGACATTACTCACTGTAAGCCCGAGTAGAGTAATAGTAATACTGCACCCAAATTAAGCCTTTTCGCACTGACAAGCTGTTACTTTTTTTTTTAAATTTAGTACTTTTTGCAATTCATTTCCGCCGGCTTGAGAATACATTTATGAGTACGAAGGGAGCCATGCAGGAAGTTAAAAAAAATGCAGTCGAGTATGAACTGACCTGAACAATTTCGTCCTACAATTACTGTCTACTGTGCTTTGTGTGCTCTATAACGAATTTTACAAACGTTATCTAATTTTAAAGATAAACTTTCTGCTTTAATTCAATCAGAACCTATAGGCTCGTAGTGCCGTAGTCGAATTCCAAGTCAAACTCTGCGCCGCGCCGGTACAATGAAATAAAATACTACAAAAATACACAGAAGAAATCATTTGTGTGTGTCTACAATTTACTACTATATTTATGTTTATTTATTTACATTACTTTTTCATACGTTTTTTTTATTGAGCAACACTATCGAAAGAGTTTGATGCAGGACGGATGAATGGTTTTACAGCACGCTCAATCTGTCTGCTGAAAAGTAAGCATGTAGAATGAATGACTAGACCAATAATTTAGCAAGTTTAAAATAAAACTCCATATATTGAACTCATGACTCAAACAAATTTCTCATAAAAAAAACTCCTTTACTGGCAGATAAGCGAGATTTATTTGGTGAATCAACAATCCAATACATCTTTAATGAGTCAATAGTAATTGTTTTTGTTGTTTTATAGTCGACTCCAAAATGCGTATAATTTTTATGAGTACAGTCAGCGTCTTCTGCACGCCAACAACAACAGCAACTCATCTAACAATGTAAATTGAAAACCATCATCGAAAAAATGGCATGAATTCCGAAAATCTGAGTAGCACATGCACATACTTGAAATACTCAAATCAGAAACACGTAATATCAAGTCTCTCTACCTACATTTCTACATGGTATGAAAACCTGCCGCTAGGACTCACAAAAATGAAAACTGAGACAGACCAAAGGGGAAAATTTTTACTTTGCAATACTATATTGTTACAGCTATCTTTGTTCTAACTTCTAGCATGAAATTTTTCAGACATTACTGTGGAAATTACTCTGGTTAGACCCAGAGAGCCGTTGAAGCATACAGTAGGCAGTAGGGAGTATCTACTTATAAATAATTAGCTTTGTGTATATAATATATGATTATACATTTTCATACCTCACAAGAGGAAGAAGGGATAATTTCAGCGCAAGCTCAAACTACAAAAGACATTGACATTCTATGACTCCCTGTATGTATATGTACGTATGGGCATGCCCATCATAACACTTGTTAAAAAGATAGAAACTCCTATAGTGGAAGTAGAATGAATACAAGAAAACAGAGTAAATGAGCCTGAGCATGATTCACTGAGAATCAAGACACGATGACAGCTAGAAAGATACAGATGGTGGCATACTTAATGCAGCATGAGAGTACAGTTAAAAAAAAGAGAAGACCAACAAAATCTCAACTATGTCTACACTATACATACAGCATCTCAAGCAAGGAAGGATTTGAATTTTCATTTATAAAATGGTGATGCATAACAAAGAATGATAATGGTAATCCTGGTCCTGGTACTGGTATGTTAACAAATTCAAAAGGTAAGTAATAAGTAAATAGAACGACTGCACCAAGAAGGTCTCTCTCTCTCTGTCTATGATAATGATTACAAACTAAAATGTAAGTAAGGTTTGGTATAGCCCACACTCCTATTGACTGTGCGATCTTCTCACCATTACAGTACACTACAATTGCACCAACACACCAGTGCCAACCAAGACCAAGACAGGTGTGAAGAATCTTAGTTTTAGTTTGGTACGTAGGTATATATTATGTAGCCAGTAGTCAGCATACACATTTTACTTTATTGTTTTTGTCTATATACTATCTGCTCTGTAAAAAGGCTGTACTTTGACTTTTGGATATATTATTACCTTACCTTCTCAAATGGCATCTTGTACCACACCACACCACACCACTAACAAGTTACGCGAATAGCGAATATTACTCTTCCCATTACGAATATGAACTATCCATATATACGTACATTTATATATATATGAGTTTTTCAGGCTTTTTTCCATTATTCAATTTTAGATGAGTCATGCTTCCAAGTGCAAAATTTAAACTAGTCAGTTTTAATGGTTTAACTGCCAATAGTTTTTAGTTCCTAAGCTCGTCGCCAACACAAAAACTTTTAAACCATACACACACTTTTAACGACGCGTATATAGTTGGCTTTATTGTTATTATTCCTGTGTGCATAGTAGCGTAATTCAGCGTAAGAAAAATACTTACATGTGAAAACGAGTATGATTGTAACTAACTACAAATCAACGGCAGATGCTGGGTGATTATATGTGTATTAGCTAGTGCAGGTAGGTACTGGTCCTGGCACATCCCATGATGCGAGGTTCTCAATCAAAATATGTATATAAAATGAAATTGCTTCGCAGTACTTCCTGTTTTCAGCCTGACAAAACCTCATCCCATAGTTCGTAGGTTCTGAGCGAGGAGACAGCGAAAATATTGTCATTTTAAATACCTAGGTACGTCTCCTCGTGCATCGTGCAGGGGAGGTGGACGTGTTGTCACTAAGAAAAGAAATGCATTTAACACCCTTTCATATCCATATACAGAACTCTGAACTGTATTTCCCTAGCGATTCTTGGAAGGAAATAGTAATATATACAAATACAACATATATGAAGCTACAATATACATAGAATTTGAGTTTTAATCATAATGCATACTAAGGTACAGGGACGTTAACAGATATGCCCACATTATTATTACGTGCTCTGACTTCATAAGTAGCGTGTCTTGAGTTCCTGAATAAATAGCAAAAATCAAAGTAGGGACCTATCTTAGCTTTAGCTTTGCACTAGCGATAAATTTTAGCTACAAGCGTTCCAAACGATACAACAATGGTACTTACTAACTTACTGTTGTCATATTATATGATTAGAATACATTCTTCTCGTGCAGCTATTTTTTTGTTGGTGCTGGTGGTGCGATTAGCTAGCTGAGAATCAGAGAATTATGATCACAACACTAAGAGAAATACATAAAAGTAATATGAGGATGCGATGAGAACAGGAATGTAATAAGTGCACTCCTGAGCACAGATACTGATGAGTTTCAAGGTGTACGAGATTAATAGCATGTTTTCAAACTCGCACAAATGGTTATTATAACACCGCATGAAGTACCACCACTAGTTTTTCTGCTTAAATGGTCAAAGGAAATCCATGACTTGTTTCTCGTAGGATTTTTTTTTCGACACAGTATTATACTGAAATTAAATGGATGTAGCTATGTATCCTTCCGTTCAACGACGACCACGATGGCGACGGCCTGTTTGCGATCTTGTTTTCATGAATTTCACATGATTTAATAATAATGATCAATACTAACCATTCAAATTAAGCGGTTCTCTCCTATGATGTCACGACCACGACCACGGTCAGGTTTCAGGTGACTCGACTCGAGACGAGACTTGGAGAGAAATATTAATTCCATGTTTCACACTTTAGAGCTTTGATTGTGACAAAAAATAATATTGACAGAGCATTGCAATGCATCGGTATTCGGTATTACGAACGGCAAATATTGAATTCAAACTGGGTCACGTGATAAACTTATAAAAAAAACATGCCACTGATCAGAGATAAACATTTTAGGACAAGTAAACTTTGATTGGTGCAGTATTAGTTCTCATATCATCATTTCTTAGGCAGCAAACCAGTATACTACCACAATCACAATCCCATACTTGCACGTAGAACCGATTAAATACAAATCTTAACACAGAAATTTAAGGAGGTCCGTTTAAGAAAAAACAGCAACTTAAACTTAACCAAGTCCTTTCTGGCTCGGAATACTGCATTCTGATAGTGATGTCGGCAGTTAAATCTCTTTGCTTTTAAGCTTTTGTACACATATATAAATATATACTACCATATACTTAATTTTATGTCAAGTGCAATTTACTTCAAGATAAAATCTCTATTTCTGGAAACATGCTGGCAGTTTGTTCAAAAGATTTTATGCCACGGGCATGGCACAATAATGGTACACATGTATGCATATTATAATATGTACTGGTGTGGGGATATACTTGGAATTTTAATGTCAGCAAAAATCTATTTTAGGCGCATAACAACTTCCCTCCACCATACTATAATATTAAGGGCATTTTATCTTAAAAGATTAAAATCGTGATTCCAAGAAAGATATTTTTTTTCTTTGCTTCCACGCATTCTCTCAACACCGCCACCATTTGTTTCAATTCACATTCCATCCACAGAATCGATAGCTGTGGCGTACTGCTGAAATGTTAGATTGAATGACAAAGCCCATATTGAGGTCACTACACCAATGTTTTGTTTTTCTCGAAATTGAAGTTCATATACAAAAAAGTTGAAGGAAATCAGAGCTGATAGATTAGCGTTTCCATTAGCAATATTAAACCTCTCGATTGCCCAATTAAGACCTCCACAAGGAGTAGAATTACCCAGTTAAAACTAATTAAAAATCATAGTATCCTTCTGAATAAGACAAATGTATTTATTACAAAAATACAATTAATAAAGGATTTACATGTTACTAGAAATTTTCAAATTAGAGGTGGCTCAGCACAGACAGATGATTCCATCAACTCAACATGTGCTACATATGCAAATATTTGTGAATCATTTATTAGTAGTAATAGTGTTGATTTGTACAGAAAATGATATCTCTAGGGATTATGACTCTTTCCTGATAATCGATGACGAAACATCCTGATTTTGATAACTAAGTTCGTAGTACAATCATTTATGTAAACTATCGAGTAAAACATGTATCTTAAGTCACAAACGCAAACGCTTCATGCTTATACGCATTTCCATAACAGATTCAAATATGAATACGAGGAATTTGATCTCTTCTGTGCTCGCATCCTACCGTCAACATTTTGGGTAGTCTACCATATACACTACTATACAATACCATTCAATACACACAGAGAGCAAAGGACGAAGTAGTCTTTGATACATTATGCCAAGGCAGCTACCTACTTGCTTCCACTCCACTACTTTGCTGTTTATTTAAAAGGAAATCATACCAAGCCCCCGCTCGAACTGCATCTACGTCGGTAGTTGTACGCATACGTGAAATGTGAATGACGATGTGGACTCACTCCTGACTCATGCTATTACATAGATACGATGGGATGTGAGCAATATCGAGATCAACTTGGAAACGTGGACCAGGACAGCGTAGCCGTAGAAGAACATCAAAAATAATTCTATGCGTATGATTCATCCAATTGTGCGCTTACGCTTTTATAGTACGGATACCACTTCAAGTGAGCTCATGGGAAACTACATAATAGCTGACAGAATTTTATTTTCCGGAAAAGTGTTCTGACAATTATCAGTCAAGATTGAAACAAAAAATAGAATAGATTTTGTACATCGATTTCTCTTACAGATATTACTGAAGATAGCGAATACAGGACACAGATATAATATATACACAGATGCTCTTGCAGCGACTTTTAAAGTTTGTCAGTGATCACAAATACAAAAACAAACCAAATGTATGTGGTAGGACGTAGCCAAACATTTCATGAAGGAATGCAGTTTTTAGTTTTAACTATAAATATCCTCAGCATACTCAAAATACAAAACATGCGTGCTCAAACAGCAGTTTTATTAATGCGAAGACTAGACTCCTGTAACCTGCAACTCTTTGAAAGGGTGTTTGACTCCCTGCCCATAGTATAATTTATCATGTTTCGATGTTTTAATAATGTTTGGGAGCTTTCGGTATCAACTAATAACATACCTACAAGAGCCAGACTAGAGCTTACATGAAAATACATAAGCCAAAGGCAAAAAGTTCTTCTAATGCCGGGTCACTAATCTTGTCTACTGTCTACTGATTTGAAATTTTAATTTTTTAAATAAATAGCTAGTCAAAGAATAAATTATAAGTTCGTAAATCTAATGGCAGGACAATAATAATGGGAGGATAAGTTGGAAGTTAGTGGAAGACGAAAAAGGCAAATTAAAGCTGATACTCATCTCCTTTTTCGTAAGTTATTCCGTTGAATTTTTGAACACTCTCTGACTCTCTGGGCTCATTGATCATTCCAGTCAATTATTTATGCAATGCCCATTATTGAAAAATCCATGTAGAAACTTACTCGAATCTTGTAACTTTCATTATAATACTATTACTTGAAATTGACTAAAATTGTAAAGTGTGGTAAAAAACACGAAATGTTTGAGAAGAATTTGAGCGGGTAAGTAATGAAAAGCCTGCTCCAAAACGATTTGTTCCTACACATTCTAATTGGATCTGGTTATCTTGGAAACTTGGAGGACTTCGACTTTCAACTGTCTATCTCTACTACTCTATGTGGTGAACATGCATTTCTTTTTCTTTAGAAAATGAACTGGAAGCCTTTTGGGCTGTAGACTGGTTTCGGACAGAAGTATCTTCTGTACTTCCCTTTTTATGAACCCTTTGTTCCTACTTTTAGTGGAGGCGATGTACAAAAGAATATAAATAAATATATAACATGTTATATACTGGGACTGGGACTGGGACTCGAAGTGGAAGGGTTTGTGTTTCTTTCTTTATTGCTTTTCCTACTTATACAGGCTCTTTACATTCTGGATGTTAGGTTACTACCATCAACCATGTGTTTATTTTCAAATCCGCCTTCAATCGGATGTGTTTGGCTTGTTAGCTTAACATGGTCCTCCTACCTGTTTCTCTTTGCACATAGCTATGCACCTGTTAATGCCTACGGTGTCAAATACTGACGATATGAAATTTCTAAAGAGTGCTTAACTCCTGGCGTGTATGTGTATTATATTACACACATAATATAATGCACTCTACTACGCCTCTGAATCTGTATAGAAGTTAAACAAACGTAAATCGACAAAAAATGAAGTTTTAACCTGCTTAATTTACTCGTACTCCCGCAAAAAAAACGAGAATAATATGTTCTACCATTTTATCTACTATCACCTTTGTTCAAGTCCCCACCCAAGCCTTCCTCGTCATCCCTTCGTTTTCCCTTACTCACACAATGGTCCAAGGGATATCCGTCCGTAGTAATATGCTGACAGGTTAGGTTGCCAAACAACTATGCAAACTGATTTTCAGTTTATAGATGTTGACTTTTGACAACTAATGAAATAGAGATAATTAAATATGTCGTACCCTTAAACATACATGTAGATGTTTTCTACTCATTACTTACGACAATGATTATATTGTGGCACCTTTACTGGAATCTTTTTTTGACATCGAAATATAAGTAGAAATTCTAATAATTTTTTGAATAATTAGAAAGGCTTAGTTTTAATTTTAGTAGTCCAATATTTCTAAATATGCTTGTTTGTTAGAATCCTTAATCGCTTTAAAATGATGTAGTCCCTTCACGGAATAAGTTTTGTAAAGAAAAACGGCCCATGTCTGAGACAGCTATGCACTCGAGTGATTACAGCCTTAATGTGTTCTATTTCCGAATTTTAATTTAGATACAGGTCCTGTGATTCGTTTAAAAGCTGAGTACCTACTCAGAATTGTATTAACGCTTAAATAAAATTGGACCTTAACTCCAGGAGGGAAGGTCACATACGCATTACTCCATGGGTATGCTATTATATTTTCTATTTTTGAGTACCTGAGACACTTCCTCAAAGCGAATTTAGATTTAGACCTACAAAGAAGTTTTTGTTGTCTCTGTTAATACATTTTGAGCAAAAGTAAGAAAACCTAAATATGAAATAAATTCCAGCTTAGGGGAACATTCCACCTGTCCCGCCTGACCGTAACTAAGAGATATACAGGAATCAGGAAAAAGATTATTTACAGAACTAGCAGTTGTAAATCACATTTCAATACCTGAGAAGTCAGACACTGATCTTGTGAAGTTTGTCGAACTCATATGTGGCTTTGAATGCTCCTCTGTTCGTGCTCAACGAAGGTTAATATTCACGTAGGCATACGCTAAGTTGATTCTTGCACATACATAAACAAATATAAGTACCTACATGAGTAGATTCTATAAATAATTTGGGATTTGAAAAATGCTCAATATTTTCATTGAAGCTCCACATCGCTAGGCTCGTCTTGCTTGTCTCGTGTTACCATTATGACATTCTATTTCTTAAAAGTAAAACTAACAAAGGATCCATTAGTTGGAAAAGTCTCACATCCTTGAAAACAAAATAAAAATTTCTTGAGCTTACGAAATCATACGATTGGATTCACATACATTTCCGCAATAATCTGAACTTCTTGCCCTTTTAATGCATGATGTAACCATTCAGGGTTTAAGAGAGTTTACAAAGTAAATGAAGCGAATCATAATGAAACACAGCACATCGTTATCATTAAAACCTAGTATTTAATCGGCAACAGGCCAATTCTATACAGCTGAATTTAATATATTTACCAAAAGTAAACGTCTAAATATTTTCCTTCACTGCCAACAAACAAACGAAAACAGTATTTTCAGCATGCTTAAAATTCTACATTCTCCCAGTAATGTCAGCCCATGTATATATATATTATACATAATCACGTAGGCTTTAACAAAGATGACAAACCGGCAAACGTTTACCTAACTTTCACATTGTTAGGCCATAGGGTAGCTGACGTCATTATTATGATGCTATGAAAGTAGATGGTGGATGACACATAATAATATCACGCAGAATGCCTTAAATACTATACTACACTCCATCATGTTGGATGTGGCAAAAATAATAACAATAACTATAAAAAAAACTCAAAGTTGACTCACCAGAAACAGTAAAAAATAAGATCCAAAACTTAAACATGTTGAGGGAGGAAATATACTCCGTATCTCCTTAATTCAGATGATAGGACTCAAACTTGGTCACAGAAAAGTCCAACGTCAACTGTCAACTGTAGAGAGCTCCTCAAAAAAAATCACACTATATTGATAGGCTTTTGAAGTTGAAGAAATGTCACTGGAGCCGAAAGGGCGACGTGACAGAACTGAAATTTGAAACTCAACTTTACTTCGGTATTCACTTGTTCTCGATGTTTATTTTTATGTAACTCGTAGGAGAGTCAATGGTTCAGAAATCATTAGTGGTAGTATCTCTGTAGGTTTCGTATTTGTAATGGAGATGTACGGCTGAGAATACACAAGTTGTTAATACTCCTTCCACTATCATTTAAACTTGAGAGTAAAAATCCTACCTTCTTGCTGAATGAACATTCAACTCTAGAAATTTTATTTCCACAGATTAACAGGCTTGAGTGAATATATTGAGTATTAACAGCAGACGACACCCCAGTAAAAACAACCGAGCACACTGTGACTGTCCAAAATGAAAAGGCTAACGGCCACTCCGACTTCGACTAATGGTAATGGTAATAATGAATAATATATTTTCGCAGAAGTCCAGTCCAGTTCTAATTTCTATTCTCTGATCTGATTTCAACATGAGAAAAATCCAGGTAATGGAGAGAGGGTCGATGGTAGGAAAACAGGAGTATAAACTTCCCAACTTCCAACTTGTGACTTGTCTGACTTAAAACAATTTTGCAAAGTATGGAACACTTAATTCCTCTGACTTGTGTAGTACAAGCTGGGTTGTCCCCTGTCTGTGAAAAAAACGTTCTTCCTCTTTACTTTATGTTTTACATCTCTCACACACAAAAAAACAAATACTATTACAACTTACAACATACACGCCAAAATTTCTACTCAGTACTCAGCTTTATTATTATATATTATTTGCCCAGAGTCTCTCTTTCTCTCTCTCTCTCACACTTTGTAAGTTTGTATATATATGGTTTGGTTTTTGGAAGGTAGAAAAAAAGGGTTACTCTTATATTCTCCGGCGCTCAACGTCCTTCTCGTCCTCTCGTCTTCGTCAACCGTAATGGCAATGGCTCTACAGATAATAATATATAACGCTCCTCCGCTATACAATACAAAGTGAAGACTGCCTGAGACACTCCAAGGTACGTCGAGTCGAAGTCCAAGTCGACGAGATCGAGAACTGAGAGAGAGTACCTACCTAGCCTTTACGTTCAATATTCTCCCAAAACTTTTTTTCTTCTATCTTTTCCTTTCTTATATATTTCTCTTAACCACTCGCTCAAAAATCCTCCTATTATACTACCAACACCAACAACAACTACACTATGACTACTACTACAACTACTACGAGAGGAGGAGAAGTATAGATGGGTAGGGGTAGCGATATATTATGATTACTTACTACAAAAACGGATGGAGCATCAAGTCTTTGTACTCTCTAAACTTCCCAAGTCGAAGTCGACATTGAATTTTCGAGTACGTAAAGTTACTGCTTGACAGCCCCAAGTGTGGTGGTTGTTGGTCTTCTTGTGTAGGTTGTATGTTAGATTGTAGGCAGTGGTTCGTGTGCTATTATACGCGTGTGCTTCTTCTCTCCGATATTCGGCAAGCCGAACAAACGAACGAACCAACTTTGACTGAGACGAAATGAAGGGACCTTACGAGTACTACACGAACAAGTTGGATTGTGTGTATTATGTGTGTGTGTGTGTGTGTGCGAGGGGTAAATACTTCCAACTCCAAATCCAACGGCAACGGCGACGGCAACTGACTCTCTCGATATTCCTTGCGCTTCTCGCTCACTAAAAACTGGACGAATACAAAATCCTAACGTACGAAAAAAGCCCTACTTGCCCTTATGTACTCAGGATATATACCTATAGCTCACTAGTCAGTCTATACTGTGTGTGTGGAGATCGGGAACGGCGAGAGAGATAGAGAAATCAAATGGTGGAACGGTGATGTGATGGGGTGAAGCGTGAGTCTGGTGAATGCTGAACTAGCTGAATATAAGGGACGATAATATTTTGTAAAGACGGCAACAGCATTACCGAGCAGAGCACACGGCAAGATGGGCTCCTCTCCTCGTCTCTCGCTCTCTAGGGTCGGTTAAGCTCGTGGGTCGGAAACGAGCAGTGGTTCGTATTCGTACTCACACACACAGTCTGTTCGTTCGTCCCGACCGTCTAACAACTCGCCTGTAACAACTGCATCCACGCCAATGATGAAATCCTATGCTCCCTATCTTCTCCCATGTAGGTACATGGGCTATGTACTACGCTCTCTCTCCACAAGGCGTGGCCCCCCTAACCAGAAGTGGCGTCTCATAAAATTCTTACGGCGTCCTCACTCTCTTTCCTGGCCGAAATAAATCCTCAGTCCCAATTCCATCCGACTCATAATAATAATATTCCAATAAGTTTCATGATGAATTTTTTTTCTTATATTAAATTTGGCCAATTTCAACTACCTAAGTACTTATACTCTTACACTCGCGAATAATTTCCGCTCCTCCGGTCTCCGGTACCGGTACCGGCTCCGGCTCCGGTCGCTCCATTCCATTATAACGAAGTTTAAATATTATTTAGAGAGACAAACTAAGTACATGGCACGGCACGGCAACGGCAACGGGCAAATCCTGCCGAGTTCATGAGGAATACAGATGTACAAAATCTACTGGGTTCCGTTGCGTTCGGAAGAATAGTATTAAAGGAAGGAGGTGATGCGATGGTGGTGGTGGTGTGTGAGAAGTATAGCATGGCAATGCAATAGTGCTCTGTGGATGGTGGATGGTTATGGTAGTTGTGAGTAAATGGAGCTGAGACATGCATTTGGTTGGGGATTGGGGATGATGCGATGGTGTGAGTAGTGTAGCCGTTGAAACTACTATTGAAAAAGAAGGGAGAAAGCCTAAGGGCTATATTTCTTCCTCCACACATTTTATTGCTATCTATCTACTATGTAGGGTGTAGAATGTAGAGTCTCGTCAATGGGAGTCCAGTATGTAGTATAGCAATACTGTGTAGTAGTGGGACCAGGACCGACACCGGCACCGGTACCGGTACCAGCACCAGGACGAGGACGAGGACCTTCGTGTGTAAAAAGTAAAATTGTGAGTTTGTGAGTAGTTATGTGTAGATGTAGAGTGAAAAAAAACTGAAAATTTTGTATGTGTATGTATTTTGGGTATTTACTACTGACATGCACTACGTACGTACGTAGAATAGCTTTATGTTATTTAGTAGACATGAAATAAAACCGAGACCGAGACCGAGGCTTGTGCTTACTGCTTACCAGGGCCGGATAATGCGGCCAGCGGAGGCAGCCCCAGCTGCCTGAATTTTCAAAGAGCATTTAAATAGAACATTTTGCAGTTTTAAAAAACATGTAAATAGAATATTTTGACTTTTCAAAAACATGCAAAATAAAGTTTGTTCATTTCAAAAACATGGAAATAAAACATTTTCCACTGTTCTCAAAACATGTAAATAGAACAGTTTGCACTTTTCTCAAAACATGTAAATTGAACTTTTAGAACTTTTCTAAAACATGTAAACAACATTTTTCAATTTTCTAAAACATGTAAATACAACATTTCGCTATACCAAAGAAAACCATCAATAAAATCAAAATGGTGGTTTTTATATGGAATCAAATTGCTGCCTAAACCAAATTCCTTCGTCTGGCCCTGCTGCTTACTGCTTGCCGTATTTTATTATGTAGCTCAGTTTGAGTTATACCTATATATGTAGTAAATAAATAAGTACGTAAAGGTAGTAGGGTTAGGAAAATATAGGAACTTGAAGTTGAGTTGAATTCGAATTTTTTTTTGAATGTCGAAAATATATACATAACAAACATTTGGGAGTTGAAGGGTTTGCTGGTTCTTGTTCTGGGTCTATGGTGCTGTTTAACAGCAAATACTGTGAGACACTAGACACCACCAAGAGAATTGAGAATTCAATAGATATATGTATATATCTTGAAAAGTAGTCTACAAATTCAAAACTACAACCACGACTATTCAATTTAATCCAAATCCTGTGCTTTTTCAATGACTAGTATGGTCTGGTCTACGAAGTCACATTTAAGCGGAGATTCGTAGTGTTTAGTTTTGTCCCCTTTCGCCCGAGCCAGAGCCAGAGCCAAAAGAGTGTCAGCATGTTTTACTTTAGACTTTTAGAGAGGGATTAAGGTGGTTGTGTGTTGCGGGTACATGGATACCTTGATACAAAGGGAAAGGTAGATAAGTATAACATAAATATACATGTCATGTGAGTACCTCTAATATAAACTGAACCCACCTCTCTCCCTCTTTCTGTCTACCTGAATTGTATTGTGTAAACCGTTAATGACCCGCTCTAGTGTCAGAAATCTGACAACCCATACCTGCCCAAAGAAGAAAAAAATTTAAACTGAAAAAAGGCCTACCCAGTACCCAGGAAAGATACACTTATCCAGCTGTACATGTCTCTGTGGTTTCCTATTTTGTACCAACTAGGTTGAACGTTGTTTGTAACCTTGTTCGTATCCTACAGCACACAGCATGGTAATGATTACACTCCTTTTTTTATGTTTTCTTCATCTGTTGCTTTTAGACTCCAAGTAAGTCACAGTCGAGTCAGCCTTAGTGAAAATGAAAATGTAATTCAATTTTTTAGCTGTCTAAAAAGTTCTGATTGTGTAAGTATGGAAGTGTGTAACCTGGTAGACTGTTGACTGTTTCAATTGAATTTGAAATGAAGCAACACATATAGATTTAGAGAGTATAGAGGGAGAAGCCCTTGAATACACAGAATAAAAAATGTAATAAAAAAAAATGATGTAATAATATTTATACAGAGTTTTCGATCGGGATCCGAAATCCGAAATAATCCGATGCGTATATTATGAATGTTAATAGTACTGCTAATAATACGGGAATTAAGGGCTTGCTGGATTATGGATTACATGAAGTTGCGTGTGTGTGTGTGTGTATTTTTACTTGAAATGTTAACAAGCTAGACACACAGTACTGTGCAGTGGTTAGTCGTGTGTGCTGAACGTGTTTTTATTTTTTTAATGCCTACTGAATGCTTCTTCTTTCTTGTTTGAATAATTCCAACCGATTTTTTTGTCTGCCTAAAGATATGGGACGAGTAAATCGTAATCGTTCGGGTCGTATTAGTATTAGTGTTACCTATACGTGATTTTAAGTATAGGAACAGTTTGAATAGTACTACTTATGTTATGTAGGTAATGTCCCAATGATGGTATATTCATACCTTACATACATGTATAGATAAAATATAGACCATACGACCTTAAACATGGAACGATTGAACATAGTATATTTAGGCATAAGAGGAGATTGAAGTGAGTCTTAGTAGAAGTAGAAGGGATGGACGGATATAGATAGATAATTCGAAGTTGACTTACTTTTTTAAGCATCATTATTATTATTACTTCTTTTGGATTTGTTATTGTACGCTGTGTACTTACAGTATGGGGGCTACATAGATACGTGTTGCACTAAATAATGTGAACTGCAGCACAATTGATAAAATACAATGCAGCCGCGTTACTTGTTATCATCTGATAATGCTTCTAATTCTGCAGTCATTCTCGTCCTCGTCCTCGTGGTTGTCGTAGTATCTCTGTTCCCACAAAAAATACAGTCAAGAGTAATGTTTGCAAAAGTGGTCCATATTTCCATCCCATCCCTTCCTCTCTCTCTCTCTCTCTCCTTATTTCATTTCTGTGTCATTTGAGCAATTATTATCCGCCGTATGACAGAAGCATTAACGTATGGTTTTTGTCAACTAATTGTTGATAAGTTTACATGCTACGTGAAGTCTTCTGTACTTGGTAATTCGTGTAATCATAATAATAATTTTTTAGCCGCCTACTCTTGAAACGGTAGAAAAATAATTTTGGTCAACAATATATATGTACCTCTAAATATTAATATTTTGCATTCAGAAATAAAAGACAGGCAGTGCCTACTTCAGTTTCAGGCCCTGCCGTATAGAATCCTTCAAAACAGTGCTAGGCATTGGTATATGATTTCTTGAGGTAAAGTCAAAAGTAAGAAAAAGAAATGAAGCCACAATTATTAGCCTACAATCCAAGGTACCAGATGGATTTTGCAAAAATTACACACGTCTGTCTGCCGATTCTGGCTCTGCTGTACATATATACCTATATAGGTAAGTGTAATTAGGTATAGCGGAGCCATTCAAAAATGAAAATAAAAGGCATGTCTCTCTCTCTCTTTCTCAGTCTCTCATCATGTCAAAGGCATGTCATTTTGCAAAAGTAACGCAGGAGCATATTATAATGCAGGAGCTGTAATATAATACAAGTAATGATCGTAAAAACTAATATCTGCGGAGACTATACTGTCAACTGTGGGGAAGGGTATATACGTAGACATTTTGTCTTGATGGCAGTTCATAATTTTTAGTTGATACTCATACCGAAGAGAACATGCAAAGTGCTCATTTTATTTTTATCCGATCATTGTATATAGAATACAAATGGTTGTAATTTTGGTCTTCCCTATTTCCAGCTATACCCATACCTTGTTTAGATTTAGCAAACAAAAAAATTTGGCTTTGATTGTTTATAATTAAAATTCTACTAAATACGTGTTCTGTTTTTGTTACGATCATTAGAGGAGAAAAATTATTATATTTATTTTCCGATTCCCTCATTATTTCTTGTGGAAAGTTAAGCTCATATCATCAGTATACTCAAAATGCCCTGCCCTTCCCTCCCTCCCTACAGCACTGCGCTGTGGCTGCATTCAAATTGAAGGCTATGACTTTCGGGATAATCGTGTGTAATATTGGTAGGGTAGTTGGTATAACGGTTTCAGCTTGCACTTTGTCTGCAAATCAAATATTAGCATAGTGTTCCATCCTTTCTCTCCCTTCTTAAAGGTTATGATCAGTTTTATGCCTATACCTATACCCATGCACTATATTTATTGTAGATTCATTTCGTTCCACATTAATTCCTATTCAAATTTTGAGCTGTGTGCTTTTTGTGTCTTACGATTAGAGATTAAACATTAAAGGTTATATGTATGTGTAGTCAATTATGATTGTATCTCTGAGGTAGGATGTCGTATGACGACTATAACAAAAGGGAAATAAAAAAGGTCATAGCTTTCTAATGTCTTTTATGAGAATAAATTTGTAATTTGTCTACATATACTATTCCTATTATTGCATTTTATCAAATGTTTTAGCCGTCATTTCATTGTCATCAATGTAAAAGTGAAGGAGGTAAACTTGTCTTTAAGATTGCATTTATTAAAAAATAAATTGGTAATTTTAAATACACAGTATTAGCATTAGTATTGATTATGCGTAGTATGTAGTTGATACACAATAGATATGTACTGCAATGCTTATAATTACTCCTTTGTAGTCGAATGAATCATGTCCAATATTTGACTACTTATCATTATTTTGATTTCACGCTAACGCCAGCTATAATAGGGTCTTTCTCAAAGTAACTTACAAGCATATATAGTGCCTCGTCTGATCTGATGTCTCAAATAAATGTAATAGACGCATACTTAGCAGCCTTGGAAAACACACATTTTGTAGCCTACACATAGTAATATATGTGATTATAGAAAATAATAATAAAAATCATACAAAAACAAAACTATTACAAATATCCAAAAAGTATTTTTTTTTTCACAATGCATTTGGCCTAACTTCGTGAGCTTTCTCGTGCACGGTACTGTCATGCAAATATGAGATGACAGCTCTGCAAAAAGCCTTTTTTGACGTAATTGTCTTTATACTTATAGTAGTATTAAGCTAAGCGGCCTGGGGAATGGTTAACTCGACAAAGAGTACGCGGTCACCTCAACTTTAATTTCAAAATTTTAATTCAACATTTCTTTCTTTGCTTATCTTTGATTTTGTGGGCACAACAGGAAATCGAGAGGAAGAATAACAGTCTATAGATGAGCATACCGAATTAGTGCAACAATTAATTCAGTTATTTATTTATGAAAATATATTAATAGCAACAAGCATTCTAGCATTGCGGAAATGGATTTTCTCCTTCTTCAACAAGCTTTTTATTTTTTGTACATGAGTCAGCATGCTTCAGACTTCAGACTTCAGACTTCAGAGAGCTTCCACACAGAGACACACAGTTGTTTAAAATGAACGCATGCATATCGTTTCGCTGGTGATTGACTCCATAACCTAATTTTCTTCTATTATGTACAGTTTAATTCCCTACATATTATGGTAATCCTAAAGGCTGCTACATATATATGGTTAATATTAGAATTTGTAACGCATAAATTAGCATAAGAAAGTACGTATAGTATATACGTTCACAGAACAGAGAACAAATAACCGCATGTACCAACATGAGAAAAACGTTTCGAGCAAATAGAATGCGATCTTGAAAATGCAACTTGAGCATTGCATTAAAATTCCGTTTAATTCAACTACAAATTTAAACAAGTAAATTGCGTTCTTTCTCAATTTTTTTTATTAATATGTACATAATAAATTGTTATGAATTCTCCGTACACTACCTTTTTGCACAATGACAATGCCAATGTCATTTGGCAGTGTGTATGTCTGTCTCTCTGGGCCGCCAATTGGATTAAATTCTTCCCGTCATCACGTCACATTCTTTCTCCTTTTCTCAATCTAATATACATGATCTTGTAGAGTGAACAAACAAAACTTGTATTTAACAATACGTAAGTAGCGTATGTAGGTAGATAATTTATTCTTGAATCATTTTGAGTCATACTTGCAAAATGAAAATAGAAGTAGGCATTTATTATGCGTACGCAGTAGAGAGTGCGGATATGATGGTTTTGGTTTTGGTTTTGCAAGAGTCATATCCGTGCTCCGTGTACATAGTAATAAGCTATAATCATATTCTCAACAAAACCATGAGTCGGATACATTAAAAAAATATTATAATAAATCCTAATTGACTCTGTCATCTTTGTGGATGTGAAGGAAAGAAGCCTATAGTGGTTCATTATGATAATTCAGTAAATATTTAAATATAGAGTTAAATAAATAGCAACGCCTCAACTTTAGTATTCAACTATGAAGTTAATCTAAGCCGTTGGCTTTAACTTGAGGCTAGATAGATGTCAATGCGTTGAAAAAATATAAATACATGTGTGTGTCCGTATGTAGCCCGAGTAGTTAGTTGTGAAATTTGAAAAAAGACATGATGTAGTTCAGGATGGATTCGATGGATATGGATACGCTACATGTTGCAAATGAAATGATGACATCATCTGAGCCAAGATTTTTAATGACTTGGTCGCTCGTTTTTGTTCGCATGGTAAATAATTTCAATGTCATATGACACGACCCGACCCTCATTAAGAATGACATATACCTATACACAATGCGAATGCGAAGCAATATCAATTTACGTTGAGGATGATGATGACGACGAGACACAGAAACTCTCACTCTCACATTCAGTCATCTCACAGTTCTCCATAATAAAATATTTTGTAAGCTCTCTAACTACTGTATGTAGACACATTCTCTCGTCTGTTGTCGATGTCGTTGTTGTTTTTGCTGTCGTGCCACGACAGACGGCCCGATGATGAATCAAAATATACATATGTATGAACACAGCTTTTGAATTTGAAAAATGAATATAATTTAAAAGTTGACAGTAATTTGAATGAATTTTTCATTGCCTATTTTTACTCAGCATTCTAAGGAAGGCACAAACAACGACAACGGACGCACGGACTATAGCCATTGCATTATTGGGCTTGGACTGCTCCGTCTAGTCACTGTATCTAAATAGGTAGGTTATTACATATAAGTCGTGTATAGCTGGAAAAATAGTAATCAGCAAATGAAAACGAATACCATACGAAAATAAATTATCTGTTGGTAGTAAAAATTAATGTGCTGCTATAAATGCATCATTTGTTATTGTTTATTTGGTTTCTGTACAAATATATGTGGAAACAGCAGGTGGAAATATGTATAGGATAATGTTATGTGCATATTATATATAACCGGCACTGCATTAATCGCATTGTGGCCAGGGCTTCAAGCAATTCACTATACTTCCATAATAATATAAACAGAGCACAGGATGGAATTATTTTTGTATGGAAGCTGGGCAGGAATGACGGTTAATGGAGCAAACAATTCATTCTCAATTAAAATCATTTCGAATACAATCGACAATGATGTTCATTTTTTGACATTTATATATGGATTTGTGTAGCATTCTCATTTTTGAAGGAGTTGCTGTTGTTTTCGTTAATGCTAATTTTAACGCATGCCTATATAGATTATACCTGGCCCTTGAATTCTTGAATAGAATTTGAATATATTACACATGCATGTGATATTATGCACTGTTTAATTATACTTACGGCACTGGTTTGGCTTTGATGGTACTCTCTGCGGCGTCTTCACCATAATATGTTCTTACAAACAACAGCATTTCATTGTATTGTGTATTGTGTTTTTTTGGTAGGAATGAATGTGAGCCATTCATGAGTCATTAAATTTGAAATTATTTGCCCAACTACTGTGCTAAACTTATAGATCTTTGATCCTCTCGTCGACAGCACAAAGCGGCCAAACAATGAATAGAGTCAGACGATTTGGCACATCTTCACTGGCACTGGCATTGGCCTTTTCCATCTACTGATGTAAACTTAAGTAGGTACCTAGGTACCTAATATACTAATACCTACTGCCTAAACAGATACTGCTTACTGTACAGTAGACAGTAGGTTAGGCTTTTTGCCTAATGTGTTTTACACACATTACTGTACTCCTATTTCCTATAACCAAAAGCAACGACCGAGAAAATTAGTGCTTAATCCCAAAATGATGCGATGACAAAATTGAGCACCAGAGAAGAGAACAACATTTCAAGGTACAGATATATCTCTCTGGCTCTAAATGTGTAAAGAAATTAGGACTGTCTAGTAAGCTATATGATTTACACACTCTCGTGCAAAGTACAAGTTAATGCAATTAAATGCACATGCAATGATTTCCATTTCCATTACTCTCGGGTCTTTTAATCTTGACTAATGTCTATATTATAGGCATGTATGTACTTACCTCAGAGAACGTATTACTCACAATCAGTTTCCGTAATTCATTGGTTTGGATTTTGTGATCCGTATGGTAAATGCAGTGGTAAATATGCTAACATACTGTATAACGTTGTCTATTATATTCACCAATACGTGGTGCGACATACGACGAGGATGTGATACTATTCTTTCCCAGCTGCTACTCCTCCTGGTGTTTCTCTTCCGTATAATCGTTCCGGTGATAAATACTCCTCAATTTGACTTCATGCTAATTACATTCCACTGACTATGGGCTCGGCTCGGCTCGGCTCGGAGTTGAAGTTTGTCTGTTACCTACTACGTGAAATGTGGCTTGTTCCATATCTATACTCCATCCAAATGTACTTTGTCACATTAAATTAGTATAATTTTCCTCACGTCTCTATTTTTATTAAATACAAGCTACTCAAATTATGCCTGACGTTGTCGAGGTTTTTAATAAATAACAAATATGTACACTCCATGTTTAAAGGGAATAAATTATTGTTCATAATGTGTATAGCCTTTGGCTTAGCTTTACAAAAAGTAGAGTTTCAAATATTTAAATTCAAAAATCGTCAACGTAGTTATCGACACCGACACTTACACCGGCGATACGAGATTCTAGGTTAAAGCTGCGCACAGCTAATTGTAGTCAGCAAGGAACTCATCATTAGTCATTTTCTGGATGATTCATTTTACCAACCTTAATATTTCTTGTTAAACAATATTTTTCAAAAATTCAATTATTTCTCACTGAATAATTCATACATATTTCGAGGCTTTAAGGTGATGGTAACTTTATATACCAATATACTCTATCATTAACAGTTTTTATGACTGTCAGCACCAGAGCAAGATTTGAAACAAAAGCTGTGAAGGTAAATATGGAAAATGGTACTGCAGGATATTAATAGCAGTAGCGGGAAACGGATAAGGAAGGTTGGGGATGGAAAACCAACCAACGTCGTCGGTACAAGCAGTAATTTTCCACTGCGTATATCAGGAGAGGAATGTAGGTATAGGAGAGGAGTGGGGCTAGGAGTATAGCGAGTAAAGTAGGGCAGTCGGAAAAGACGGTTGGAGTTGAGGAGTATGACGTAGGCACTCTCTCGATCGTACGATCGCCGTCCTCTTCAGCAGGCGAACAGAGCCAGGACTTCACTTCCTAATTTACCCGTCGAGGAGACACAACTAGGTGGAAAGCTAGTCCCGTGAGGAAAATAGATAGCCCGTCAGCCATCTTGTTAATAGTTATTTATTTATATATATTTATTTATTCTCCTCCTTATTCTTCTCCTTCGGGAATCTTATTTTAATTACCCGTAAGGGAATAATTTTGTGATTAAGTTAGAGATCATTGTGTATAATCGGGGAGTGAGTAATATGTACATTGTGTGAGGTAAAGTGAACAGTAACAGAGTTCAAATAAAAGACACTCCCATAAACTATATTCTTGTGCTGTGAGACGTTAAACATTGCATCGGCATTATTTGGCTTACTGGAGCCAGCACTGTAGCACTGTAGTGATACTACCAGTTCACCGGGTACCGGAGTATAACGGTCATCTCATTACATACTCTGGGTGTGGGTGTCGACGGTCATACCGGCACTTACACACCGGGTCATTACAGTCGTGCATTCCCATCCTTAACCACGGAGCCCTTACCGAGTCACCGGGTTCTACGTAGTCAGTCCAACGTATCAAGACTTCGTGAGCAGGAGCTTCGCAAGCGCGGTCTGCTCTCCCCGGTCGCTCTCTCTGTAAATACTAGAGCGAGCCGAGGACGATCCCGGCCACCGAGGACCGCGTCGTACTCTAATCGCGGTCGAGGACGAGGAAGAACTCCAACTAAGGAGACCGACCCGGTCGCATTCCTGTTTAAACCACCTGTCCCGGTCGTGGTACGGGGGAAAAAGGGGGATATTGGGAAAATCCAGTTTACACTGGCGACCCTGCAGGACACAAAACTTTCGTTTTGTTCAAGTACCGAGGACAACAGCACAATCAGGTGAGAACCACCAGTTCCACATTTCTGTTTTTTCTAAAACTTATTTATTTCTAAGTTTACCGTAGCTAGTCGACCGCGACACACAATATTGATCTTGTCTCGGTCGGAAGGGTAGCATATGGGCATACTAAATCATACGGCAGGAACGCATAATACCGAGTTGAGCATAGACGCGAGTACCTTGGTCGGCGGTCGTGGTTTGGCAGGAGTAGTCGAGCACACCAGAGCCCCGAAGCAGGCCAGATTCAGCCTGTCCGTAGAGAACTTGCCGCATAGCGCAGACCGCGACTCGGTCGCGGGGTAGACTCGGTCTCGGTAGTCGTAAGTAACATAGGCAACCGCGATATACCTCATAAGTTAGAGAAACAAAAAAGTTCCGTATAGGTCCGGCCCAGGTTAAAGAGGTGGTAGTGCATAAGCAAGGGCCAAGCCTGAAGACCAGGGATCGGGACCGAGATGAAGCCAATATGCGACATCAAGACGGAGGGGGTAACGTGGACGGGCCGAGAAGCTGAGCTGATCTCAAAGCAGCTCCTGCTAGAAGACCCGCAGACACCGGGAGCATGCGACCTGTTGAATGTAAAGAAGAGGTGGTATGTTTATCAATATCAATTAGATGTGAAGGACGCACCCAAGCCCATGACACCTTCGGAGGTGGCGGTTGCTTTTGCAGCATACCAGCATCAAATGATGACGGCAGAACATGATGGGGAGACCGACTTCGAAGGTGTCACCGAGCTGAGTCAAGCGGAGACCAAGAAGTTGGAAGACTCGGTGAAGCAAATCGCGACCGCGTCAACGAGTGGGCCGGTAGCACCAAAGAAGGCGGAAGCCTCAGGGAAGACAATGCTGGACTATGTCTTGCAGATGTCGAAGGATATGCAGTCCATGCAGTTAGTAGTCCAGTCCATACAGGCGGACCAGGGACGCATCAAAGCCCAGTTGGCAGGGGGTAGAAATCCCGGGGGTCCAGCAATTCCGTCAGGAAACTTGCTACAACAGGTCACAGCGAGTACTGGCCACCAACAGCAACAGCATACGCCAACGGGTACCGGGATGAAGCAGCCATCGACACCGGGGGTTACCTTCAGCGCGATACCCTCGCAGTTCAGCCAGCAGTCATATAACAGCTCGGGTACGTCAGCACCGGGCATTGCAGATATGGCAGACCACTTGTTACAGGTCCTGGACCAACAAAATCAGAACACCCGGCATGCCCAGGAGGTACAGCGGGAGCAGACACAGCTGTTAGCAGGTATGATGGCCCCGACCGGGCTACACATCATACCGCAGCACTTCGACCCCAGAGTGGATATCGCAACAACCTACATAGACGCATTTGAAGCACACCTGGAGATCCACGGAGCCCAGCCGAGGGCGTACATTCAGATTTTCCAGAAGTGCCTGACAACACCGGCAGAAGCATCCTGGCTTAAGGCGACGCTTCTGGATGTGAACCACACGTGGGCAGCAGTACGAGCGGAATTTCTGAAGGCGTACGACCGGTCGAGCGCGCAGTCCGTGTTAAACAGGGTAGTCAACTGGAAGCAACAGGCTCACGAACCAATACGGCAGTGGGCATCCGATTTCTACACCCTGCTGAAAAGCATCAAAGAACCTCATGCTTGGGAGCAACGAGAAATTATTAGTCGCATTAAGCAGAATATGCATAGCTCGTTGTACGGAGCATTCCCACCGGGGACAGTGGTCCCGCAGCGATTGAATGATTTTATTAAACAAGCAGAGGAGTTTCACAGGAACCGGGTCCGAGCCGAAAAAGAGAAGGAAGCGTATCGGCCGTGGACTCAACAAGACCGAAGCAGAGGCCGGGACCAACAGTCGTCCCAGGGGCAGCGGAACCAGCGTTGGAACTCAAGAGACCGTCCGCGAAGTAACGAGCGAAATCCCGGTCCCGGGGAGCGCGGAAGGGTGCAAAGTCGAAGCCCGCAGGCACAGAACTCGCCGGGCCGGTCGAGCCCAGGACGGGACAGATCAGCTAGCCCTCAAGGGAGACGGGAATCACCGCGTCGGGATAGACAACCAGAGCGAAGAACCGGGAAGTGGTGTCACGTATGTAGTAGGAACACGCACAACACAGAGGATTGCAGGTCGGCGAAGGCTAAAGTTATGGCGTTAAAGATACTGGCCCAGGCGTGTACCGAAGAGGAAGTCGCAGAACACCAGACCGGGACACCACCGACCGGGACACCAGAAGGAATGCAAGGCCTACAAGACTCGGTAGAAAACGAAGAGGACCCGGACGAGAGGCAGTTATTTAACGCGTTGCGGACCGCGAAGAATAAGGAAGAAGGCAGCGTACTGAGGCGAGACCGGGATCGACAACCAAGTCCCGGTGAAGATCAAGTCCAGAAGGCGATAAATAAGTTGGAAGCCAAATTCGTGCCTTCGGTATTACCACCGACTTTAAACTGGGTTCAGACACGGACAGACAAGGGGACCCGTGTCTTTTACACCGGATAAACAAAGCCCCTTACGCCTTAGTCAACATCAAGCGTAAACAAAAATTATTTCCGTATTTCGCGTTAATAGACTCGGGCTGCACCGCGCTCGCTATATCCAAAAAGGAGTGCGATAGACTAGGGTTAGAGATAAGAAAGTCTTCAGTAAAGATGTCGGGTTTTGATGGTAAGGTAGTGACAGCGGGAGGTGTAGCTACTTTAGATATGAAGATTGCGGGTCGGTGGTTTAGAGAGGATTTCCTGGTTCAAGAGGGACTAATGTGCCCTATCTTCATCGGGAACAAGTTCCGATGGAAGCATGGCTTGAGCTTCGACGACGTGAAGGGCGAGATGCGTTGGGATGTCCCGACCGAGGAAGAGAAGGAGCGAGATGCCGGGTACTTTGTCCGTGGCTTGTCAGTAAAAACCGCAAAAGACGTTTGTGACTTGTCACTAGCGTCGACCCCGGACAGGTACGACCGGGCAAAGCTGGGGACGTCGTCCGTCCAAGTGTTCGTCGAAACTCTCGTCAAAAAGTATCCCGGGGTAGTACGAAGTGATGGTAGGTCCGGGATTACGAACGCGATCATCCACGATCTGCGTATCCCGGAGGACTGCCCGGTGATACAATGCAAACCTGCTCGAAGACCACCAGCAATAGCAAAGTGGGAAGACGAGACGTTGCATGAGTTGGAGCTACAGGGTAAGATACGGCGGTCAACTTCGGCATATTCCTCGCCAGTATTAATTATACCAAAACCAAACGGCGATAAGCGAATGGTGGTAAATTATAAAGAGTTGAATAGCTACACACCGAAGATTCAGAACCCGATGCCTATCATACATCAAATCTTGGAGCATCTTCCACCTAACCGAGTCATGTCCAAGCTGGACTTAAAGTCAGGCTTTTGGCAAATCCCCATAACAGAGAACTCCAAGAAGTTCACCGCGTTTCACACGCAGAATGCATGTTATGAGTGGAACGTGATGCCGATGGGGTTGAAAAATGCTCCAATGATTTTCCAGGATCTCATGAATAGGTTGTTTGGTAAGTTTGTGGGTGACTTTTTACATGTGTACCTGGATGATATCTTTATCTTTAGCGAGACCGAGCAACTGCACAAGGATCACTTAGATTTCGTGTTCAAGACACTTCATAACTTTAATTTAACTTTAAATTGGGCTAAATGCGAGTTCGATCTACCGGAGGTTGAGTTCCTGGGCCACATCGTCACGCGCTTCGGCATCAAGAAATGCCCGAAAAAGGTAGCGGCGATCCAAGATTTCCCGTCACCGAGAACGAAGAAGGAAGTGCAGCGATTCTTAGGGGCCATTGGATGGTACATGCGGTTCATACCGCATTACGCCACTCAGTTAGAGCCGATATTTTTAAAGCTGAAGTCGGAGGCAGATCCGAATTTACCGTTCCGGTGGGGAAGGAGCCAGCAGACCGCGTTCGAGACGATTAAGGCAGAAGTGGCCAAGGAAATCACGCTAAACACGATCAACTACGACCACCCGTTGTACGTGTACACTGATGCAAGTGATGTAGGGCTGGGAGCAATCTTGGCCCAGAATTACTACTGCGAGTTGACCGGGGGAGACAGATTCCGGGTGATCGAATGTCGCAGCAAACTGCTGAATGCAGCGGAGCGTAAGTATGACGCGAGAGAGAAAGAGTGTTTGGCTATCAGGTTTGCAAACCGAGTGTTCGACCCCTTCATTAGATATCAAAAGGACGTGATTTTCAGATGTGACAACCAGGCGTTGACACATCTGAAACATGCGGCCATAAACGATCACCTCTATAACCGGCATATTGTCAGGTGGGCAATAGAGTTGGGTCATGTTGTCAATGACATAGACTTCGTGAAGGGCGAGGATAACAAACTGGCAGACTTGCTCTCTCGTGGCGCGCTACCGGACCCCAAATACGACGACAATCCAGATGAGCTAGACATGTGTGTGGAGAGTGCTTGCGTATGCCTGGCGACGTTTACCAACACAAAAGACAGAGTGGAAGTGGATATGGACATGCTGAACAAGGACATGCTGCGGGGCGTGCAGAGAGAGTGTGAGGCACTGTCCACTATTACCAAAAGCCTTAGCCGAGTCGGGGAGCGGTCTCGGTACCGCTACGATTATGTGATCGTCGAAGGAATCCTCTGTAGGTACGTCCCGTGTAAAGAGCGGACCGCGTCGCGGTCGATCCTGAAAGAGGGAACACCAGAAGGGGGCTTTTATAGCAACCAGGTGGATAAGTTGTGGGAACAGAGGCTAGAGGAGGACGAGCGGACCGGGCAACCAGGGCCGCCGGTAAGGGTGCGACCGTCTATGCTATTGAAGAAAGGTAAGCATATTAAATGGCAGCATCCGTTAATCCAGGCTAGCTTTTTAGATCCAGAGTCAGTGACAGCCAGGAAACGCATAGTCCCGGTCATACCGCAGTCCATAGAGCGGGATGTCATAGCACACTTTCATGATAGCACGATGGCCGGGCACCAAGGTGTAGAGCGTACGTATGACCGGATTAGGAAAAGGTTCTGGTTTTACAATATGCATAAGATCATAGAGGCATATGTGAAGACTTGCGCGGTATGCCAGTTAGTAAAGGCTTCAAACCAGGCGCAACCGGGAAAGATGGGTATTCACTCTTACAGGAACAACGTGTTTGAGTGTGTGCATGTAGACATTGTCGGAGAATTGACCGCGAGCGCGGGCTTCAAGTTCATTGTCGTTTGTGTAGACGAGTTTTCAAAGTGGGTGAGCATGGAACCCTTGACATCAGTATCGTCAATAAAGATCTTGAAGTTTCTGCAGAAGGTGTTTAACCAGTTTGGAACACCGAAGCGCATAGTCTCCGACAATGCGTCATATTTCTCGGGTGATGACTGGAATGATCAGCTACGCCAGTGGGGAGCTACATGTGTTCATGTGGCACCGTACCATCCCAACCCGAACCAGTCAGAGCGGGCAAACCGGGATATTAAGAGTATCTTACGCGCGTTTTGCATGGCAACCCAGACTATGTGGGCAAAGCAGTTAGGTGATTATATGGTAGCACTTAATACCGCGAAATCCAAGTCGTCCCGGTATTCACCATGCCAACTGAACCTGGGTAGAGACATACTATTGCCAATAGACCGTAAGATGCAATTATTAGAGACAATGAAGGTAACCGAGGAGGAGTACGGGCAGCAACTGATTAAGGATGTGACTTTCATCAGAGACCAGGCTCGGTATAATTTGAGGGAGGCACAGTTGCAGCAGAAAAAGTACTTCGACCGAAACAGGAGAGATGTTGTGTACGCGGTTGGCGATTTAGTTAAGATACGTAATAAGAAACTGTCCTCGAAGGAGGAGAAGTACGCGAAATCCCTTGGACCGCGGTACACCGGGCCGTGGAAGGTAGTAGAGGTGCACTCAGATTGGTCCTATAGTATCCAGGACCCGGATAAACCCAATAGCAATCCAATGAGGTTCCATATTTCCCTTATGTTACCTTACCACGAGAAAGAGAGCGAAGACCCGGTCCCGGTAGAGGAGTCTGTAATAAGTGCGGACGGAGAGGCGGGACCGGATACCAATGAGCGACCACAGCCAGACTCGGTAGGCACCGAGTCTGTACCATCACCAGATACCGGGACTGTACCAGACTCCGGAGGGAGTCACGGTAGCGCGGTTACCGCGACAGGGGGTACGAACCAGAGCACAGGTTGGAGAGGAGGTTTTGGACCTATCGACCTGTCCGATGATTACGAAGTAGATATTGATGACCCACCACCACCAAGACGCTATCCCGGTCGGGATCACAAACAACCAGTGCGTTTGGGCATCAACTACGCGATGACCGAGGAAGACACTGGCAGTGTCCATGAGTTCTCAATGTTAATGATTGAGATTGCTTAAAATAAATTTTTAATCATTTTTTTTTACTTCATCTTTATTCTTTCGTCTTTTGCATGGCGTGATACTGTAAAACGTTATAAAAATCGAAAAAAATCTTTTAAAATTTTATAAAACTGAAAAAAAGTGTGTTTTAGGTTAAGGTGGGAAGGATAGGGATGTCTTGACGGGCACAAACCTATTCTTCCTCACGTCCTATGGTGTGTACGACGTTAAACTGCGCCTCACGCCTGTCCCGATCTCCACCGTAGGGGCAGGCATAGAAGGTAAGATCTGAGCTTAGGCGAAGGTCTCGTACCTTCGTTTGTAGGAAGTCAGAGCGAGCAAGAGGCTCGGGCTCAAAGCTGCGGGAGCACATAAACCAGCCGGAGTGGAGCTCCATACCCCGAAGACCATCGCCAACGATGCTAGTCAGGGGATGCCGTGAAAGTCGGCCTAGCTCTAAGCTGTGAGCGATCTAAATATCAGCAAAACCAACATCCCGTAGGCCTTCGACATAGATGCTAGCCAGGGGTGAGTCCGTAGGCCCGCATTAATCGCGCTAGGTCAGGACAGAGTGAGAGTGAAGGATGGTGTGTACCTGTTCCGAAGACCATCGTAAGATGCTAGTCAGGAGCGAGTCCTGGTACGCGGTAGTAAGAAGTTGATCCCGTAGGCCTTCGTAAAGATGCTAGCCAGGGGTTTCGTCAGAAATATGGTGTGCGCCCGTTCCGAAGACCATTTCAGATGCTAGTCAGGAGCGAGACCTGGTGCGCGGTCGTAAGACCAAAAAATCCCGTAGGCCTTCCTATAGTGTTGCTAGCCAGGGGTTCAGTGCGAAGTAGGGTGTGTACCCGTTCCGTAGACCATCTCAGGATGCTAGTCAGGAGCGAGTCCTGGTACGCAGTAGTAGTGCAGAGAGCGGGATCGTCTCGTAGACCACCTGGGGTGCTAGTCAAGAGGCGAGTCTCGCAGTGGCGGTGAGAGAGTCGGGGGGATGTCCAGGTCGTAGACCATCAAGGATGCTAGTCAAGATATGGAATCCCGAAGCAGCGCGATGCTCAAAGCTTTGTGAGGATAAACTAAGCCAAAACCCGGATCGCGGTCTGGAAGACGCGGTCACTTGCTAGGTTAGTTAAGCATAGCGGTAGAGAGAGTAGAGACGCGGTTGTACTGACCGCGGTAGGGTCGAGGCCAAAACAAAACTAGGGGACTTAGTTTTATTTTCTTTCCCAATCAAGTCTGGTCTCAGTTCTTTCGAAGTTAGGCATCGGGAGTAGGGTAGTCGGACCCGGTGCGAGCGCGGTACTCAAAGCTTTGGGAGTATAAACTAAGCCTAACCCAGACTTAGTCTGGAGGACGCTGGCGCAAAATAGGTTAGTTAATGTATAAGTCAGTGGGTCGAGCGGAAGACGCGGTCAGTCTGACCGCGGAGTATGTTGTCGAACAAAAACTACGGAGCTTGCTTTGGTTCTTTTCCAATCAAGTCTGGTCTCAGTTTTTTCGAAGTTAGGCACCGGGAATAAAGTAGTCGCGCCCGGTGCAAGCGCGATACTCAAAGCTGTGGGAGTATAAACTAAGCCTAACCCAGACTTAGTCTGGAGGACGCTGGTGAAAATTAGGTTAATAATTATAAAAGTCAGCGGGGCGAGCGGAGACGCGGTCATTCTGACCGCGGAGGATGTGGCCAAAACCTTCAATGGGACAATCGGCCGGCGTCGGATTTCAAATAAACAGCCGCCGAGAACTTCCCGAGCATGAATAAAATCGTAGAAGCTCGCATAGGTTTATTACTGAGGTTAGAATAGAATCAGGCGCAGGGGTGTCATGAGCTGAAGTATGACACGACACTGGAGTAATCGCGGTCAGTCAGGGACCGGGATTATCAATAAGCAAGTTAGAGAAGCGAAGGGTAGGCGCGCGGGGTAGAATAGACCTACTAAGACTTCTGAGGGAATCACCGGTAGAGAGCCGCGTGTATAAATATTAAAACTCAACCTGAATGGGGACCGCTCGGAGTGAGGTGTTGCGGAACCAAGAACTCGACAAGGGTACCATTCAGGAGCAGGCGTTCAGATACCGGAAACCGTGGTGTGGTGTACGGTCACAGTTTAAAGTTTTCTGTGGGTAAGCAAAAAAGGTACGCGCTTAAACGTTAAGTATTTGCTCAATGCATCTTAGTTCGCACCAGAACACCTTAGTGTAGAGGAGACGACCGGGATGGCTTCGGACCATCCAGAAATAGCGGGGAATATAGTGGCGAGAACGGGCGACCGGGATCGCCACACCAATAGTAGTTAAGTTTTGTTTTAAGTTTTCTTTGCGGTATCAGGGGTACCGCGGTGATGGGATTTCGTTTGTTTTGACCGTGCCTTGGCGCGGTCACATGCATGAGTTTTTGGGAAACACAGCGAGACGGAGGTGAGGGGAATCTCACTTAGACATTGTCTAATCTGTGGTTTTAAATTTTTTTTAGCATGGAAGCCCCACCGCAATGGGAGCTGGACGTTGCACAGGCCTATGGCACTGTGTCGTGGAAGGCTGCGGCATGCAGCGAAGGACTGAACGACCGGGCGTTCATATCCGGATTACCTGACAACCCGGTGGAGTTCGGGTGGCCTTCGCGAAGTATCAGGGCGGAGGCGCTCGAACGAGGCACGATTCGGGTCGCGGAGCGGCCACAAGATCATGACTCCCTTCGGGGGTTAACGGAGGCCTACCGGCAGCAGGCGGAAGATTTAGAAGCCTTCAAATATAGTACGAAGGAGGATCTGCCGGCGAGGCGAATCCACTCATTTGTGGAGCGGGACGGGTCCTGGGACCAGAAGTCGTTGGAGACGAAACCGTCCATAACGAAGAAGCTGGTGGTGAACGCGGACATCAGCACAGCGGAGGAAATTAAGGCCGCGTTGGATAAGTTAGCGGGGGCGACACACGTTGGAGTGCACGTGTGAAGGGCCATCCGTCACACTACGAAGAGAGGTTACATTGCGGTAATCGCGGTCACCGATGGGAACAACGTGGTGATCATGGGGTTTGCCACTCTGCCCCACCCAGCCAGAGTAGTCGTGATGGAGTGGCTGGAGCAGCATAAGGCAACTAAGTGGTTCTACGGCCTGGGAACTCAGTTTGAGTTGCTGAGGAATTTCGCGGACACTCGACCGCGACACGCTGTAGATGTGAAGTACTTGTGGCAAAAACTGTGGTCAGCAAAGTACAAGCGGGACGCACCGCGACAAGTGGAAGTAGTGATGTGCACGGTGTTCCCGGGAATACGGGTGTCCCGGGTGGATATGGCAGAGGACACTAGGCCGGCAAGAGAGGAGGACAGGGTGGTACTCCGGGACACGCAAGTGGAGTACATGTCGAAAGTGGTGTTAGGAGTGTTAAACTTGGGGCGGTTGTACGCGGAGTCTTATTCGTCACCGTGGATGGGATACGAACGTTGGTTGAAGGCAGTGCCGAACAGGATCGAGATTTTAAGTGCACGAATGCCAGTAGTTGCGCCCCAGTATACGGATGCGCTCTTAAAACAGGACGTTTTAATGCTGTTAAAGGAAGTGCGCGGTCTAGTGGATAAGAAGCAGTTCAACCTTCGGCAGAAATTCGACCCCAGGGGTCTTCTTTCAATCCTGCTAGTGCTTCGTAGGGAGATTGCGTATAGGTTGGATCTACGACCGGGGGAATGGCTAGCAATGCGGTCCATAGCATGGATGATCCAGGTACCACTGATCTTGGGCAAGTCCAACAAGTTGAAGACCCAGGATACCCCGTCGAGATGGGCGTCCAAATACCGATGTGCGCAACAAGGGGAAGTGCACGCACATTTTAAAGACGCGTTTAGTGCCTTTGCTGAGTTCATTGATTTGTGGAGTGTAACGGACATTACCGGCGTCAAAGAGAAGGACGCGGGCAGGATGATGCAGGGGAAAAAGAAGCTGGACGGTTGGGTCAGGCTTAAGGAATTGCTGAAGCCGGTGCAAACATTGATGCACATGGACGCGATCAGTCTGTTGGACTCAACCGTGCAAATGGTAGACCCGGACGGGTGTGAGTCTAATGCCTCCGCGGTCAGGGATGAAGACTGCCGGCCAGAGGTATTCATCAAGGATTGGGATGAACAGCGTAGTGTGATTCGGGCCGAGCAGCGTCGGAAGGAGGAAGAAGACCGGCAAGCAGCCGCGGTACTAGCAGCTGAACAGGCGCGTATCGAGGCTCAGCATCAGAAGTTGCAGGACGAAGCGATTGCGAAGGCGAATAAGCTGTTGCACGCAGGCCAGACCGGGGCGTCGAGCTCGAAGTCAGCGAAGAAGGCGGACAGTAAGACCGCGACTAGATCGGCTCCGGCCAGGACCAGGAGCAAAGGCGGTGTAGTGCCAGAGGGTGAAGGTACACCGGGACCGAAGCCTGTTAAAAGGAAGCGGAGGACACCAA
Organism: Dicyrtomina minuta; assembly: GCA_949802685.1. Classification (NCBI taxonomy): domain Eukaryota; kingdom Metazoa; phylum Arthropoda; class Collembola; order Symphypleona; family Dicyrtomidae; genus Dicyrtomina; species Dicyrtomina minuta. The sequence goes on from OX461811.1 coordinate 44,304,274, forward strand.
AAGGGACGCCAGCCAAGAAAGTGAAAACGGTGGACTTGGCCACAGAAACCGAGGGCAGCGAGGAGGATTCTGAGGACGGTGTGCAGGATCCGCAGCAGCTGCGGTCCACGGTAGAATACGAGAGGACTCTGGCATCCGGCTTTATGAGCAAAGTTGGAGCGCAAGCGAAAGCCATCAAGAGCGCAGGGAAGCGAGTCATGAGGCTGTTGTTGGACACGGAGACCCGGGTATGGGATAGTAGGCATCCTGTATTAGGAAGGGTCTACGTGTTCAACGCAGTGTGTGGATGGCTCCTGCTTCCAGACAACCACATCAAATGGCAGAGACGCTGGCTGGCGGATACGACTAGGGGCCCGGTATATGCTCCCACACAGCCAGGGATGTACGAGATCGGGAAGGTTTGCCGAGTCTGTCGGGCAGTCGGTCATACAATAGTGTCGTGCTTGTCGGCGGAGGAAGAGCAGCCAGAGCGACCGGAGGAATGGGTAGATAAATCCCAGCCTTATCTACGAACACCGGGCGAAGAGGACATCATGTTTCGGATGGATGTCATGCAAACGGCATGGAACCGGGTGGAAGTTAGAGCCCATGAAGCGGACGCGCCGGCCGGGGAGAAGGAAGTTCTCCAGAATCATTTGTTGGGACTAGTACGGGGGCCAGCGACAGTGGGCGCGTTCGAGTTGATGAGAGCGATAGAGGCTCTCCTGAAAGAGCAGTCTTGGATGCTGGTTCGGGCACCGCAGGAACCAATGTTCCGTGATTCCGAGATGGAGCGCGGTCTCCAGGATGTATACCTGCAGGTAGCGGGAGTGCTGCGGTCGGTGGCTGACTTGCGAGCAAGAAACTCGAATCCTGATGTGTGGGCTCCGGTGGACCGGGACAGATTTTATAAGGAAGTAGCAGAACGGGTCCTGGCCATGCAGGAAGAGCGAGCGGCACAAGCAGCAGACGCGTTTGGGAGCCAGAACACGTCCCTTCAGGGTGTGGAGGTAAAGGAGCCCGGTGCGGAAGACCCGGTAGTCATTGGACCAGGCGGTAGTCAGACGGTGACCGAGTCGCCAGAAGTAAGTGTTCTACAGGAGATAGTGGTGCGTACGTCGGTCGGGTCTGGTATGCCGCTCTTTACGGATGATAACCAGTTCAGGATGCCTCTACGTTTTGATGAGAACGGAACACCGATCGGGTTTAGTGAAGTGAACACCAGTGGACAGGAGGAAGCCTCGACCGGGATACCTGAAGTTTCGACCGGGATTACTGAAGCTGCGACCGGGATGAATGAAGACCGGGATGATGAAGAGCCGGGACAGTCGCAGGAATGAAGAGGCATTAAGTGATTGTGTATATGTGTCCAGTGGTGTGTTTGTGGGTTCGTGGAACCGGGATAGTGTATTTTTGTACTTTTGTACGAATTTTTTATTTTGTTTGTTAGTAAGTAAGAGTTACCACGGTATGAAGTGCATAGAGTGGTGAGAATCCGGCAGGTTCGGGGAGGAACCGGGATTGTGTATTTTTGTATTTTTATATGATTGTTTTTTACTTTCTTTTTGTTAGCTGTTAAGCGTAGCATGGTACGAGGTGCATAAGATGGTGAGGATCTGGCAGGTTCGGGAAGGAACCGGGATTATATGTTTGTACTTTGTATTGATGAATTTTTTTTATGTTCTTACTACTAGTTATTACATTTGTAATTATGATTGTGCACATGAGTGCGGTATTTTTTTTATTATTATTAAATCTTTGACTAAGTTTGGTGACGAGACATTGTATATGATGTTAGTATTATGGATGTGATGAAGCCGTCAGAGGTTGTTTTTGTGAAGGTGGCGGCGGGATAGGTTAGGCATCAGATAGGGCGACCGGCCCGGTCAATCAGTAGCTCGTAGGCGATGTTTTTATGTTGGGACGTAAGCGGGATACCGCGTTGGGGACTATAAGGATACGAGCAGGTGTGGATAGGATAGCGGGACCGGGATGACGAGCACGGTCGCGGTCAGGGATCTGACAGCAGTGTGAAGGTAATAGGGCTTAAGCGAGGCGGCGACCCGGCTGCAGCAGTACGGCACTCTCTTAACACCTGTTTTTCAATGGCTACGTGCTTCGTAGAGCATCCAACGATGCTAGAGTAAGCACTACCCGGTTGAAAACGGTGGGGGGGATAGTGTGAAGGTAAATATGGAAAATGGTACTGCAGGATATTAATAGCAGTAGCGGGAAACGGATAAGGAAGGTTGGGGATGGAAAACCAACCAACGTCGTCGGTACAAGCAGTAATTTTCCACTGCGTATATCAGGAGAGGAATGTAGGTATAGGAGAGGAGTGGGGCTAGGAGTATAGCGAGTAAAGTAGGGCAGTCGGAAAAGACGGTTGGAGTTGAGGAGTATGACGTAGGCACTCTCTCGATCGTACGATCGCCGTCCTCTTCAGCAGGCGAACAGAGCCAGGACTTCACTTCCTAATTTACCCGTCGAGGAGACACAACTAGGTGGAAAGCTAGTCCCGTGAGGAAAATAGATAGCCCGTCAGCCATCTTGTTAATAGTTATTTATTTATATATATTTATTTATTCTCCTCCTTATTCTTCTCCTTCGGGAATCTTATTTTAATTACCCGTAAGGGAATAATTTTGTGATTAAGTTAGAGATCATTGTGTATAATCGGGGAGTGAGTAATATGTACATTGTGTGAGGTAAAGTGAACAGTAACAGAGTTCAAATAAAAGACACTCCCATAAACTATATTCTTGTGCTGTGAGACGTTAAACATTGCATCGGCATTATTTGGCTTACTGGAGCCAGCACTGTAGCACTGTAGTGATACTACCAGTTCACCGGGTACCGGAGTATAACGGTCATCTCATTACATACTCTGGGTGTGGGTGTCGACGGTCATACCGGCACTTACACACCGGGTCATTACAGTCGTGCATTCCCATCCTTAACCACGGAGCCCTTACCGAGTCACCGGGTTCTACGTAGTCAGTCCAACGTATCAAGACTTCGTGAGCAGGAGCTTCGCAAGCGCGGTCTGCTCTCCCCGGTCGCTCTCTCTGTAAATACTAGAGCGAGCCGAGGACGATCCCGGCCACCGAGGACCGCGTCGTACTCTAATCGCGGTCGAGGACGAGGAAGAACTCCAACTAAGGAGACCGACCCGGTCGCATTCCTGTTTAAACCACCTGTCCCGGTCGTGGTACGGGGGAAAAAGGGGGATATTGGGAAAATCCAGTTTACAAAGCTACAGTACATTCATGTGAAAAGTCATTAAATCAAATCAATCAGCGATCCGAGAAAGACTGTGAGAGGGATTGGTGGTGATGGTGGTGTAGTTGTGTAGTTTTTGTGCTTAAGGAAATACTCAAAAACTCACTCAAAGGAGAATAGATTAGCGGGTCATGAGTGATTCATACGTATTGAATGTGCAATGTGTAAATTCAAATGTACTTAAATGTGTATGAAGAAGAGTTGTACAGCTTTGGCATTAGTTATATATTATTACTATTTCTCTCCATCTCTGCAAGGTATTTGCTTATAGTTATTACTGTTACCAGTCTTCGGCTCGTACTTTATTACTTCGTACAAATGCACTAAAGAAAGAATTAATATGTTTATGTAGGTACTTTAATTCCCATTACAAATACATACAATCAACGTCAAACACAATCTATGCTCACTTGTCATCATTTAGTAACATATGACTCATGAATGCGTAATTGATTAGTCAGCAGTGTCATATTTAAGTAATTATATATTATTATTCACTGAAATCTAATTAGGAGGGAGCTCACAATATATTACAAGATCTTTCTTGAGATTTGTGCCGGCTCTGGTTCGGGCTTCGCGGCTATTATACAGCTACCTTAAAATGACATGTTAATATATTTTAATATATTATTATGATTGCTACTACCATTCTGAGTGCCAATAACTGTATGAATTATTATTTAAAATAGACATAATTATATCTATATTTTGATCTCAAGCCTCCTGCACTTTGGTTACTTTTTTACTTTTTGTATAACCTAGGTAGCCTGACTTTGGAGCGTGCATCTCCAGTGTTCCGTTGGAATTATGTAGAATGTAGGTACATGAAATCTACGACTCAAGAAGGAAAAAAAGCATTACATTCCTTTTTGGCATCGTGAACAACTTATGTACCGATAAATGACTTATCAGGAAAAAAATCTTTTAGTTCTAACAACAAAGCTGTGACATGGCACGTATGTATGTATTTAACGTTGCATTAAAAACCATTTCCCTTCCTTCATCCCCGTGTGCAGTTCAGCTCTGTATATAGACAATATGCTTGCAGGTACACCATACATATAATCGTAAATCTATAAGTAAAGTACAAAAGTGGAAGGCAGAAGTACCCATTTGCCATTTGCCATTCGTATATATTTGTATGAATAATTATATGTACAGTTCTTGAAAGACGCTTCGTATCGTTAGTGTTTGGTTGGAGCACGTTGGCAACTATCCATGAAAATTTAAATTAGTTCATGAATGCACACAAAGGAGCGATAGATAGAGGAGTTGTGTGAATTGAAACAAAAACTTGGTAAGTATATAAAAAAAAAAGCTCGTTAGCCTGTCAGTCGTCACCCTCGTGACCTAATGATCAGCGTAAGTAGCCATATGTACCTCAATACTTGAAGTGAGCGTTGAAGTTGCCGTTGCTATTGAACTTCAAAGTGTTCGTATACATAATTATTATTATGACAAGTACAAAAAAAAACACATGGAGCTTTGTAGATATAGATATACCAGAGTCTCGTGGGTATGAGCACTCAAAACTCAAACTCACTCACAGATTTAAGCATATTGGATCGAGCTACTGATTGTGGGTTTAACAAGTCACAACTGTAGAGCTTAAAACTTCAAATCGATTGGGAGAGAAAGAAAGAAAAAAATAGGCAAAAAAAGTGGCTTCATATCTATTAGAACCACTACATAAAATACTGAAGGAAGAAAAGTCAAACTTTATGTCTGATAATAATAGTACATGGTAATTGTCATACTTTGAACAGATGAGCTGCAGCAGCGGGACTTCAATCTGCAATATAGGATTTTCAAATACACGATTTTTTACTTTACGTACGTCACTACACTGTAAGTACAATACATGTATAAAGTCTATAAAATTTGCAATGTGCAACTATATAACAAGTAAAGGAGATTTGAAGTTAGTATATAATAATAATAATAATTTATTCATTGGGTCGATTTAACCGAAGTTCATACAACCAGACTCAACCAGTCACTGTGGGTGAGGAAATAGGAGGCTACCGCGTTAGATCGTCTCGGTCTTTGTACCCTTTCACCTATCCCCGTCCCCTCCTCCACAGTAAAGGAGTCTCATTCCCTAGGCCCTTACAGTAAGTAGTGGTCACTAAGGAGCACCGAAGGAGATTGGGTTTCAATCAACCATCCAGTGACGTTTACCGTACAACACCGAGCCGTAAACGATTAGCAGTGGCCGAGGATTGAAGCCGGGTCTGAGGCTGTAAATTTCGTTACAGTCTGCAGTCCTAACCGCTCACCCAAGCACGCCTGCTGAAGTTAGTATATACGAAAATTAGAATTGGAAATTGGAACTTGGAACCGCACACTCAATATGTAAAAATTACTCACTACTGTGAGAGGGAGTGATTATCATTATTAGTATCATAATTAAGTCTCCTTATTACCCATACAGATGTGTGTAGTTTCGAGTAGGGCAGTGAGTGAGTATAGGAAGCAGTATGTATAACCCAATAAGTATGTTCCACGTAATTGTGTTGATTAATCTGTAAATCTCGTGATTAGTTCGTAGATTTAAAATTTAAAATTTGAAGAGCCGTAAAATTTGTCTTGTGTGAGATGATAAATTCAAATGCACTTCTTGTCAAACGTTAAGAAAAACACAAGGGAAATCAGTTCAACTAACGCGATAACATTTTTCACCTTGTAAAATTTGTACAGTTATGTTGGCAAAAAAATCAAAACAATTCGTGGTTTTTTCTATAACCCTCTTCCGCGACTGCGGTTAAATTAAACTGCCAAAAGTTACTTCTTGAACAACTCATCGTCCGTCAAACAGGGCTGGATGTGTAATACCTAATTACATTTTTACAACTTCATATCCGCCGTCGTGGTTTTCTGCGAGTTCTGATTCATTCTTTGCCCCTATTATTTTATATTATGTCTGTGTCTTGTCTTGTGTGTCCTTTTCTTTCTCTATAATATATATATGTTTTATTAGTATTACATAGACAATTACATCAGTTCAAACGACGTACAGGCTTTCAACTGTTTTCGTTATATGTTACTGTAGTAGCCTTATAGTCAGTAAACTGAAAAATAATTCTTTTAAAATTACATATATCAAATAATGATATATAAGTATATATCGGCGACGAAATTTTGAGCGGTGAAAAATACCAAGTACCTATACCTACCTACTTAAGTAACTAATGTGAATGTTGCTAATGTACTTTTTTATACAATTTTATTTAATAATTCGTCACTACTAGCTTTAATGTATAGGCACCAAGTAGAATTGAGTTGCGGTTCCTACATTAGCAGAAATATGCACCTATAGGTACAATGTTAGGTAAACGTACATAATATGCACTATTTATATGTACCCAATATGTACCTAGGCTTTAGATTTTGAGCTGAAATTCTTACATGAAAATAAAAAGGAAATCATACTGCTCGTACCCGTACAGGATCTGCGAAAGGCGAGAAAATTCAAATGCAAAAATTGATCGAGCGGGATAACGTGTAGGAGGTCTTAGGTCTCCACGGGTCAAACACGTAAAGCATTGTGAGTGTCTTGATTTCGTCTAAAATTTGCATATAATTTCACATATATGCGTTGCTTACGCTTATAGAGCTCAACTACGTTACTTTAAAAGAATGATTATGACTAAGACAGCTATATGCCCACCATGGTTTTCAATAATTTAAATTATCGAGTGTACGCGAGTGTGCACTTTAATAAGGTAAAATTAAGGAACAATCATTGGAAACTTATTTAGGGTTATTTATTAATGTAGGATACACAAAAGGGAAAGTTCATTTGTACAGTTTTAGTTTACAGTTCACAACATGTTACAATCAAATATCCAAAGCTCTCCAACTCTAAACAATTGACGTAATTTTCGTGATCATTGGATCCACGACGTGAGTTTCAAACGGCATAAATTACCTTCAAAACATTCTAGTAGAAGGAAACTTTCATTCATTTTGCTGTGAAGTGCATAATTTAAGGTACATTTGAATGTTCCACATGTTGTTTTAATTTTAAATTAGACTTTTGATATTTACTGGGAAATATATTATACAAGAACCAAAACAAATACATTTATGTAGATAAATGGAAGTGCAGTTTAAACAGGTAGATTATTGTAGTACCCTGACTATCTTATAAGATGTCAGTATTACAATTGTCGGCATTAACTTATTCGCAGTTGTACATATTTCCTGCTGTGCTGGTATCCCTCTCATTACAGTTACAAGCATCGACATTAGTCGAGTCAAGGAATTTCGCCGAATGTTCGTATAAAGGGAAAATTCCGGATAAGAGAAGTTGCCGACACTTCCACGAGTGCAACGGTGAAGGTGTAAGCCGGAGGAAAACATGTCCAAGAAAAATGTATTTTGAATCAAAAGTGGCCAAGTGCATTAAACCCTCTTCCACACCTTGTGTCAATAATCCACGTGCTCCGGATCTAATAGGAATCTCATGTTTCAAAAATAATGAAAAGAGGCCATCTTTAATTGATTGTGGATCTTACTTTGTTTGCAGAGACAATAAATTTGCCCAAATTAATTGCCCTCCAAGTACAATATTTAGTCGAGTGGGCTTGGAGTGCGTTGGAGAGGATGATATATGTAAGAATACAAAGTCATACCAGGCTTCATTGGTTTCAAATGAGGATAATCCGTATTTCGGTAAATGTGATAAGGAGAGGAGTACGATGACGAAGATGAATGGATCAATTCTTCAAACTCAAACTCTTCCTGATCCTTATGAGTGCAGTATGTACATTAAGTGTGAGATTGATCCTCGGCAGGAAATGCACTCAGTGTACATGGTTATCGCAGAATGTGAGAGCGGTTTTCTGTATGACGGGGAAGTGGGGCTTTGTAAGCAAGCTTTGCGTGTGAAGTGCGGACAGCGGTTTCGAGATAGCATGCTTTATGGACCGGAAAAGAGGAGTGATAATTCTTCCTTGGCAAGAGGTGACGTCGATGTTGTCAGTGGTGCCGCAACAGGCAGTCGTCTTCAAGCTGGAGCCATTCCAATTGACGATAATGGGCAACAGTTAAATACGTAATAATAATAAACAATTTGCCATTTTGGTTTGTCACTTTTGGTAGAAACCTAATCATTCCGCTTCTGTAATAATCCTTAATTGACGTATACAAGCTAAAGAAGCAAAAAACGATATCTATACACATGTACACATTTAAAAAAACTTACTTAAATTGATTAGTTTGTTTCTGAATTGCTCTCGTTGTTGTTGCTAAAGTAGCAAAAATGTGGTTATGTAAGTAAACTAAGCTCAAATGAAAACCATTCGTGCTAATATGTGAACTCGTATTTAATTACATACGACACAGATTTGGTGATTTGGTATGCCCACAAATGTGTATGTATAAGTAGGCAACCTGCTTTGCTTCCTAATTGATGTTTAATATGTTGTAATGTTTTTCAAATGCTATTTATTTGAATTCCTATTATCCCAAAATTCTATCAGCACCCATGAAATTGATTTTGATGAAATGCACGTCTTTGCATATTTAATTATTTAATCTTATCTCTAATAATAATGTTTCCTTTTTTTATATTATGTTCTCGACTCAACACGAATAAAGACCTATGGATAATGCATTTAAAAAAATGTCAAAATCTGGTCCTGGACAACCGAGAAGTACCATTCCTAGAAATGAAAGGGTTGAAAAAATCGTACAAGGCATTCAAAGTAATATTCGTAATATTTTAGTAAAAGAATTGGAGCCCCATAATAAAATATTACCAGCTCAAGAAAAAACACCATTGGATTCTGTTTCAACCCACCCAGGACGTCACAATGCTAAACCACTTCTTAATCCAGGTAGCTTCCCCGAATTTAATGCCGAAAACTATGCTCAAAATTACCTTGGGACCAGAAAAAAACGTCGACTCAAAACCACTGTTAAAAAAACCGTAGCGGAATTTTTCGATGACGATGGAAACCTTACAAGTGTTGCAAATGGGACAAAAAATCCTGGTTCACCGAAAATGAAAGTTACATATGTGGAGACAGAAACTGTTTATGATGGTAGTGACGAATCAAGGGAAAAGAAGGCAAGGCAAGATAAAACGGCGGAGGAAGTTGCATTACAAGTTCAAGATAAATTAGCTCGTGATCAAAGTTTGAGAAAAAATGATGCAGGTGGAAAAGGTAATTATGGGCTCAGAAGCAGGAATGGAAGTAGAATGACAAATATGAGTGATAAATTTAACATCAGGAGTGAAGTTAACTCACAAGAAAGAAGTTACTGGAAAAAGCAATCAACTCTTGGGACTCAACAGAAACTTTCACATTACCAAGAGTATGAGGCAGCTCCAGATAATGAATACGAACTTAAAGTTGAACGCAATTACTAAACAGTATGGTTTGACTCAACAATGGTAATAATTGTGATATTTAATTTCAAACACGTGTTATTTGCATCTATATATGTAGTAAATATCGCTTGCGTTTAATCCCAACTCCAATAATATAATTAAATATATTATGGTTTAGAAAAATGCGTGCTAATATTTATGCAGCATTGTAAAGACATACAAAGTGTATTTCAGTAATAAATTAATTATGTCAATAAATTAATTTTACTCTGCTACATGGTTTATGCTACGATTTTCCTCCGAATGTAAAGTCCTGGAGATTCAACTTTTACTTCACTTAGTTCGAGATCCCCTGTAGTTTCTTTCGCACGGCTTATTGAGCTGTCGTCTACGGGGTTAGATCCTAATGTCCGAACTCTTTGGAAGCGAAACTCTCTGCTGCTTCTGGTTTTTTCAGTACTAAAGTCTCCGGATTCGGAACGAATTGTTGTCGTTAAGTTATCGTCAGCTGTGGCCTCAGTTTCTCCGCTTCCTTCCTCAACACTCTTAGCCCCTTTCATCCTTTGAAGTTGTAAGTGAAGCCTGGCCTCTTGGTCTCGGAGCAACTGCATCTGAAAATGAAGATGGCTAAGTTTGTCCAGGATAGCAGCATTTGCATGACGGTTTTCTGCTGAGTTCTTCATGTGATCAGATCGTGTTTCGTCATCCTCATTATCAGGTTCAGCACCACCACCGCCTGGTGGCTTTGGAGGACGGATTTGAAGAAACAGAGCGTTGCTTGCACATGTCACACCTGTTGGCGTAACGTTAAAATTAAGGAGAATTATTAAGTCACACATGGCATGTATGAACTACAATTTCAAATTACTTAATGTTTTATAATTAGCTTTTATGTTTTGTCCTTTTATTACCTTCGCGAGATGGATTCTGGGTGATACAAATTTCAAAATCTTGGCGCCCAATACTATTTTCCGTTTTGAGAACGTATTTCTTTTTCACATCTGATCGCTTCAAATCTCTGATCTTTATAACGGCTTTCCAAGTGGATGGCTGAATAAATTGAATTTCACAAAATTGTAGTAGGTACTTTGGCTTGCACAATTTAAATTACATTGTACTATTGTAGGCTCATTTTATTTTACTGCCCATACTAAAAAAAATATGTTATACTGCTTGATATACATAGTAAAGCGTAAAGATCAAAAACGTACCCCAGACTCTTCCAAAACACCTGCTTCAGTCCTTCTGTCTGGTGAAAAAAATCCAGCACTAATTCTGACGCCGTCAACTTCCCAGTATATACGTGGTTTCGGATTCCCGTAGAAAACATACGCTAAAGTGGTCATTGGGTGACCAACTTCTGGAACCAAAGCACTGAGGCTATTTTGCTCTGCTCTAGGCTTAACTGAAATAATGTAATTGTCAAAACGAAAATGAAAGGAAATATTCAATCAAATAAAAATTTCATTTTTTGTAGAGTTAAATGTGAGCCATATTTTCGTTCTTACATTGGACATTTATTTTAAGGGAAGCCTCTCTGACATCGTCTTCCGTTAACATTTCATGAAGAACTACACACCGAAGTGTTTTTCCATTTTCACGCCAAGTAAAATGCTCATTGCGCAGTTGCTGAAATGTATAAGTATTGCCATCCGCATCCATTGTGGTGTTTGGTGGAAATAAATTGCCCTCATATGGCTCGTCATCTGGGAAAAGAAATAAAAACAGTCAATTCTTTGCGCATCGCGCTGTGATTGAACCAGAAATGGTATTTTCGAAATTCGAATGTTTTCCAAATATTTTCCACTGAACATAATAATATGTCTTTTATTTTTCTTACCCAAATACCACCTGAATGTTGGGGGTGGAAGTCCGTAAGCGGAATAGCAGCTAAGTGCAGTGCCAGAAACTCCAAAAGTCTCGCCATCTACAAGGTTTCCCAGTTCCTCTGGAATGAATTTAGGTGGTGCCGGTTTACCTGGAAATTAAAATCCCATGAAGTTAAGTTCATCAATGTATTTTTAATGAAGGTAATGTTAAATAATGACTGAGGTAATGAACAAAGTTAAGTCTGTCACAATGACAATAAATTACTTACGAACAACATTTACATCCACAATGCCCCTGTAGACAAGTGTCTCGGAAAACAAAGTACATTGCCACTTAGCCATATCAGTGCTGCTAATATTCTCAGCGTGTAGCCCGCAAACGCCAGCTTTGAGATCTCCGTACAAATAGTAACCCGGTAAGCTCGTTGTATTTTGTCCTCCTTGCATGTAGCTAATCAATGTGGAAGGCTTGGTATTGTCGGACCCATATTTTTCCCAAATGCAGAGTGACAGTGGCTTTCCATAAGATTCACAAGAAATGTTCGTTGGTCTCTCGGAAATAGCTGTTATATGCGGTTCAGGAACATGGGCAGGTGACACCATTTGGGCCATAGAGATTCTGCTAAAGCCTATAAAGTAAGAATAATGCAATTAATAATGTACGCTACCCCACTTTTGTTACCTCTTTGTTTTCAAACCTAAACTGGCAAAGGTGAAGAAATAAAATACACAGAAACAGTATACAGTTTCAGTTTGCAGATAATAATTTATTTACGTTTATTTTTCAGACCCTAAAAGTAGTAGTTATATATTATGGGACTCAAAGCTCAAGTAATCACCTAAAAATAAAAGAATAACAAATGGGATCCGAAAATAAATATTTTCTTCCATTGTACTTGAGGTGAAATGGGAATTCAACGGTGCAGAATAAATTCTCAGCTTCCACTATACAAACTACTATACACTGCACTTATGTATGGAGGATTGTGAGCACAAATATTTTGATTCCGAGATCGTTGCCGTCGTCCTGTGTGAATAAACTGTGAAATCACTATGCCACGACTTACATCCTACAGTCAGAGTCAAGACTCAAAATTCAAGACAAACAATAAGAGCAGATGAAGTTTTTGAGCCAGGACAATTGACAATCAAAATGAAACTGGTCCGAGGGGACTAAATGCTCGAATGGAGGCCTGAATTGCAAGTTGATCAATATAAGCGGACTTAGACTCTCTCAATTCTCAATTTTCTTGAATTCCAAAGTACAATGCAAAAGCAAAGTAGACTTACCAGTAAGTATATTATGCATAAAATATGATAGTGATTAGTAAATTATATACTGACTGAGGGAAAATGTATGCTCAAGCGTAAGAACTACATAGGAATAGGAATGGAGTACACGTCGAACAGGTAAAAAGTAGTAAAGATTTCCATTAGGAAGGAGCATATGAGGTTGATGCTGATGGTTGATTTGATGGGGGATATGTTGTTCTTGTAAAAAGGATAAAGATATGAAGAAAACCTGTCAAGGTTACCTCTTAAAATTTTCTTATAATATGAACTCAAAAGGATCGTGAATTTGGAATTTGGGTGGTGTTCTGTTTACGTCGGACTTTAATAAATGATCATGATCATAATATGATTATGCTTTTATTTTTATTACATATTTAAAGTAACAACTTAAAAGCTATTGATTAACATCCTCATTTACCGTGTAGGACACATGTTCATTCCGATGTCGTGGGATGGATTCTTGTCCAGTGTTTCAATGCAGTCGTTGCCCATTTAAGTATCTGCATCTGTAGGTATACATAATCTTAATCTGCTACCCACAAAAAAGAGCTTTGTTGTCGTTTTGTGTTACATTATGCAGATTGTGTATTACTTGCCTATCTATGTCTGTATAGTTCTACGTACTGTATATCACAGTGATAGTTTTTGTTTACGAATATTTAAGGATTAAAGGACTATCAACTTATATGCTACTTACATTACAACTTATATTGTTGTCTTTGCCAGCAAAAATGTTGATTATCGCGCAATCACTCCAATCCGTTCATTCACGATTTTATATCATCTTTTTGTCTCGTCTGTCTCTCTCTCTCATCTGTGAATACAGGTAGCACATTGTAGGCTTAATCTATGATGCTGCGGTGTACTAGTAAAGGCCATAACTACTCTAAATAATATTCATGCCAAACAACTAAATACTAACAATACACGACGGCAGTTACAGAATATGCCTTCATAAAACTAAATAGTGTAATAAATAAGGGTCGATAAGAAAAACTACCTATATAATATCATAGAAAAATATTAGAACCACACTGCCGACCGACCAACGAGTAATTTTCCTAACCTTAAGTACATAAGGTGGTTTGGCCCAATAAATATATTATTGCTCTGCTAACATTAATTCATCGATTTAACATTTAGTCCTGGCCTGAATCTCTGACTATGAATCTGACTAACCAAAAGTTAAGCATGCATAAAAGCTATCGTTTGCGTTTAGCCAATGAATGGAGCTAAACGTGTATATTATATGATGCTTTTATTTATTAGTTGTAGTAATGTGACAATCAGCATCGGCAATCTTGGAAGTGCAAATTTCAGAGTGTAATCGGAAGGGAGTAGAAACTTGCCTCGCCATCGAATCGAGAGCCTGTCCATTGTATTGGGCTGATATGATGGATGGATTATTGATTTAAAACCAGTTTCTCAAGAATATCGTATAAAATATCAGTCCTTAGAGTTTTGTTTTGATACTACCTACGGTTTAGTTTTCTACTCATCGGTTTTATCTTTATTCGATTTTTAGATTCCAATAAATTTTCCGAATGTCATTACTATTATCATTAACATGACAAAAAAGTGTTTAAAGTCAGTTTTTGAAGTCATCCTATAATGTATATGTGGATTGCAATTGTGGATATTATATTATATATAGTGTATCCATCCAACATGTCTAATACTATAAGACAAAGTATGACATTGTTGAAGTTATCGCTGTGAGTAGAATATTCAAATGAACAATGGAGGAAGATATTGGTTTTTAATTTATTTCGTAAAATATAGGTTCAATTCAAAAATATGACAGCATGAGATAAAGATGAAATTTAAAATAAAATTTCGAGTAAAACTCTGGAAGCATGTAAAATTTTAGTTCATATATTTTTCGAAAAAAAAATTGCTTGCAGATGTACAGAATTCAAATGGATGTAAGTAGGTGGTTAGCTCACACGCTTTATAAATTTTATAATTAAAGGTCATCGCAGTAATTGAAGAGTTGTTGAGAGATAGCTTACACTGTGTGAATGCAGCCGTAATTCTCGTAATCTGAATAATAGCCGTAAATTTCTACGATCTACGACGAATACGATGATAATACGAGATAGCCTTCAGTCGCTGTACAATGGATGTCATACTATGCTTTTTAATTTTCGAAAGCTGTCGCATGCTTCAGATGTGTAATTAATAAATAAATTACTATGCACCATAATTGGCGCAGTTTAAATGGGGATGGTCATCCACGCATAAATATATAAACGTTTATTCACATTATATCCTTAAATGAAAGAAACTATGAAGTGGTAATAATTATTACAATCAGTACAGTGCAGTGAATAAATTTATAAGCAGTGCAATCAATTATAGCAAGTAAAAATGATAAGCGAATGAGCTCTCTGATAAACAGAAGCTGCATTCCTAAATTGCATATTAGAACCAAATTCCGCTACAATGTACAGAAGAGTAGAAATAAATTATTAAATTACAAACAATAAATTGCAGAAAAATTGTATATACTGTAGGGACAACCGAGAGTGAGGTCTAGCAAGGATAAAGCTGTCGTTCATTTGCATGCAAAATTTATCCTTGCCAGACCTCACTCTCGGTTGTCCCTACAGTATGTACATATATTGGTGTGTTTGCGTAGCCTGTACATAGATTTAAAACTAGCTAACCGTGTTAAGCTTGAAATTAAAAAATTAATAGATGTACATAAATATGTAATAAACACTAAAATTGATTTTGTTTGTAATAAGTATAGCTATTAATTATTTGTGTAACAGAACTAACATAAGATAGCTTTCTGTGAAGATGCGATAATACTGATAATTAATTGCACATACCGTTCGCATTGCAAGTGCCTTTTCCTTTAAAATCGCGTCTCGCCCAATATGATCTGACACTTTAAACGCCAAACTGCTTTTTTAATGTTTGCATTTCGAATCTCGATGCCTCTATTTAATTAAGTATTAATTGGAGAATTTGAATAATTGGTGTATTAGTAGAGGTTTATCGATTAATGTTTGTAAAACAGAGTACATGATATTTCATAAGCCCCGTGATATAATACCTAGTGAATTGTTAGCTGTAAAATGTAATAACAATATTATTAAACGTGTTATCACTTTTAAATATTTGGGAGTGACCCTCGATGAAACCTTAAATTTTTCTGCACACTTCGATAATGTCATGAAAAAGACTTCCTCGGCTGTACATTGTATTTTATCTTTACGAAGATACATAAATTTAAGTATATTTACATTATTGACAAATTGTTTTGTATTATCTGTAGTGGATTACGCTGTTACTATTTGGAACTCGGTATGTAGCACTAAACTAAAACAAATTCAACACAAAATAGACAGCCTCCTCGGAGCATATTTTTATCCTAATTTGTATAAACAAAATTTTAAATCTAAAACGGATTATTGTAAACAGGAAAAAGAGCGATCAAAAATAGATTTTGTATCTCTGTATGAAAAGTGTAATATATTAACTGTTAATGAACGTATCAAGTACTATGCCTCGTGTTCTGTGTTCAAAATCTTGAAGTATAGATCTATTCCTGAATTGTTTAGCGTACTTAAGTATGATGACTCAACTAGAAACAAATTAGTCACACTAGTGGACCGCCCAAAGAGGGAAACGTCCTTTTTTCAAAAATCTGCATTATTTTTTAATATAAAAATCTGGAACAGTATTCCGGTTGAAAAAAGAAATTTGGAAGTCACATTAGAATTATTTAAAAATGGTGTATCCCAATGGTGTCTTAATGGTCGGAATGACATATACATAACATAACTAGTTTAGCAACCCCCCTTGTTTAAGTATACATGGTACAATTATGGGAGAGAGACATTGACTAAAGCTAAGGTTAATAATAATTAATTACTGCATTACCTGAGATGGGTTTGTTTAGTTGTAAACTAATTTTATAGTAGTTTGTAGTATAAAATTGTTCATTATAATATAACTATATTAATCTTAGCCGTATTCTCATGTTATAATTGTTAAATACGTTAGTAATCATATGTTTGTATCTGTTGATTTACTGTATTTATGGATTGTGTTACCGATGGAAGAATGGCTTTGCGCCAAATTGGTTTCAATAACACGTTAATAAAGTTCAATCAATCAATCAATCAATCAATTTATTTGCTATTACCATAAATGAAAAGTATGTAATAAAATCAGACATCAGACGACAGTTGCTGCTGGGGCCGCCGTATCTTCACTGTCTGGGGCTTTGGCGGAATAGACAACTTCTTCAGCATTAGCAATTTCTCCCATTGATTTTGTGTTTACAACACGAGCACTAGCTGTATGACGAGCAACTACGTATAATTTGCTACTTGTACGACGTTTTTGTACAAAAACTCCGATGAGCCCAGCAATTATGATGACGGTCAAGAAAACCACAACAGAGATTACTATAATTGTAATTGTGTTCGATATTTCTAAAAAATAAGAAAATCAGAAATTAAATACAATTAAAGAGCCAGTGTCTTACTGTACATTTTATATCGGTACTTTCAAGCGGTTGTATCTCACAGTACTGTTAGTAATTTGTCACATTACCTATGTTCGACTGGAAATTAAATTCGTAGCGTATTGCAGCAACGCCATAAATATTGCTCACATGAACTGTTACACTCCCATTATTAGACCGGAGATCGTCAAGCTTTTTAATAATCAAGGTGGATTGCACAGTGTCACTCTGTAATTAATTGAATTTAATTATTACAATGATGCGTAATATTAGACTCAAATCAGGCAAAATAATGCTCTAATTTATAACGATTTTAAATATTTCTTACAATTAGTATATACCATAATAATTACTGCAAAATACTTACTGAAATTTTCCTGTCAGTAATATCAAAATTATCGTTTTGTCTCAGAGATGTACTATCATGAGGGTGATGGATACTCGGGTCATTTGCTGCGGCTGGCAGTTGCCACATTACTTTTGGGTATGGATTGCCACTGGCAGTTACACTGATGTTGAAAGTTTCGAAATCTTTTGGAACTGTAACTTGAATTGTTCTGTTTTCTCTGATGCCGTCTACAGTCGGAGGAACTAAAATACAAACAAGAGCAAAGTTCAATAATTTCCTGTTCGGGTAATGAAAATATTTCATACGTCAAATGTATATATTTGTTGTAGCCAACAAAAACTGTTTTCAAAACTTATTTCATTGTTAAGCTAAGTGAACCTTAACTTATGTATACTAGTTAGTAATAATTATTCTTTACAATAACCACAAAATATATAGTTTGAATTATAATATAAATTACATGTAATATTCAAAAGAACCGAATCTTGATGAATTTCAGTAAACTTTTGGCTGTCACTAATTGATACATGATCCATAATGCAGCGTAATTTTTGTCCATTCATTTCCCGTGTAAAAATAGGGGTTTTCCAAATAATACATATATTATTCTTTTCCCCATAATCCTGCTCGTACTTAGTCTCATTAATTGTGCGGTTTCCTAGAAGTTTTGCAAACAAATATTGGAAGGTATGGAATATAATATATTAAAAACATAAGTAGGTACCTACCTATATACTCTTTAAAGTACAGTAGAATTATAAGAATACAAAATGTTCAAACATGTGTACCAATCATAAAAGAGAGAGTTGGACTTGGTTTGGCCATTTTGCCATCCTTTGTACAGCACACTGCGTCAAACATTTTGTTTATTTCGCTTAGAGCTCCTAAATCTTGAAGATTTTCATACCTTTCTATATGTTCAATATTTGGCTTGAACTTTGGTACATCTTTTAAAGCAATAATTAGAATTAAAAATAAATTTCCGAACTATTTACATAATTGTGCGAAAAAAATAGCCCATGGCATATTTTATTATGTGGGTAAGATATGTCACTTATAATGTTTTTAAAACTTTTAGCATAGCTGTATTTCATTACCCCATTGAAGAACTTGAAGAACTCCCACAAATACCTGCGTATCACTCTCGCTGGTAACTAAAACACATTTCCAATCTCCGAAATCCTTTTTCGTAATTTTTCTTATGGAGATTCCACAAGATCCAGCTGACAAATTTTGGCCCTTGATCACATAATTAGTGTTGTTGTTTGTCGATCCCGAAATTTGAGTAACATTACCAAACGTAAAGGTTTCGTTCGTTGCTGAGCTTTTGTAAGACCAAAAGCAGGCTTGGATTGGTGCTGAGTAAATTGTTTCGCATATGACATTAGCTGACCTGCCCAAATCCGTCCATACAATTTGACCATCGCCAACTGCTTTCTTCGAGTCAGATTTTTCATTCGCTGAATTTTGAATTTCTTCTGCAATTCCTAAACCTACACAACGGGACGACCCATTAAATAGTTAGCGCTTGCATTCGTATGGGGAAACTTACAATCCTCCATCAGCCAATGCTAATGCCCAAGTTAATTTAAAAATCAGATTAAAATATAAAGGCAAAACTTAAAAAATGAACTACAAGCTTACGTAGGGCTAGAGTCATCCAAGTGAATAGAATAAGTCCAAGTATTTTCAGTTTCATAATGATTTCGATGATAATACCTACAATTATTAAGTGTGAAATTGGCCTTGCTTTTGTTACTTTTGTATGTAGCTATGAAAATGTATGCTTTGCGCGATTCTACTTTATATTTAAAATATGAAAAACGGACGCCAATATAATTCGAAAATTTGATCACTTCACTGAAATTAATTTTTTGAAGTATTCTGGTAACGACACAGTACCTCAAAAGGTGAATTTGTAAATGGTATGTTCAGTTAATTTATTGTAGCTAATTTGCATCATTCATTTTAACTTTTATCGTTAGTCATCCAACTTCCTGGGTAATTAAATAGGCGTTAATAATTTGCCTTTAACAGTTATATCAGTCACATTAATTATTGTACAAATTGAAAAATATTTGCACATAATATTAAGTATTATTTACTAAATCCGGTAGTTCAAACAGAATATGAACATGTCAAGTCATTTTAAACTATCGAGGAAAAATAATTGGTGATTTCGAGGAAAGTATAAAGGAACGAAAGATGGAAACAAATTTCGGTACAATCTTTCTAATGATAATAATTACATTATGACAGATATTGATCAACTTTATATTATATAGAGGCATGATTCAGTATCAACGTTGCGAATATGTGTAAATATTTGTGTCCACTTACACGATGTTATCTCGTAACCGTAATAATGAGTTTTGCGGATGAAAATAAACGCCTTTGTCAACAGTCCATGACTAATAAAGGATTTAGATTCTACATATAGGATCTGTCTGTCATTAGTGAGGACAGAAACATAAAGTTTAATACTCGATGTCGTAACCGATGGCAGCTCGTAGAGAAACGTAACACACGTAACGTAAAACACTGAAGCATATATTCAACCTCATGCATGAAAAGTGAAAAGTATGCTAGTATATTTACCCCAAAATAGATCTAATGCGTAACTTATATTGTTTACACATTTTATTTGAATACATTATTATTTATCTCATATCATACAAAAAATACATGTACTAAGTAGAAATGTACAAAAAATTTATACTACATAATAGGATAAAAATACAAAGTTGATAGTTTTAAAATATTTATATGTCAAACAGTTTTTTGTTTTGATGATATCTAACTACAGATACGTTTAGCTGCACGTATAAGAGGCACGAGCGTTTTGAGTATAGAATGTACACAAGTAAAAAACTAAACTAATCATTAATTAGCAGTACCGGCACAAGTATATAATTATTGTAACACCATTATCTGTAAAGTATTTATTTGTGTATTTTACAATATATTATGGGCGGAATGTTTATCATCAGACTGTTGTCTCTTGAGCAATTTTTTTAAGAAGCTTTATTTTCTCCATCATAAGTGATTGTTTTTTCTGTGGTAAAGATTCCATTTCTCCATCTAATTCTGCTTCATGGGTTTTAGAAATAGGACAATTACAAGTTTCTTTGGAACAATTATTGCAACTTTTAGGCAGATCTAGATCTAGATCAGCTTCATTAAAACTTGAACACTTACTACTGGTGTCACAAACTTCCCACCAGTTTTTATCACTATTAGGCGAGCATGCCAAAAATACATGTGGTAATGTAATACGAATAAACTTTGGTATCATATCAAAAAGCAAAAGAAGTGGGTTAAGGAAGAATACTGAGTATAGCCAACTAGTCAAGACGAGGACGAAGAAGAATGATCCGATTTGTTGATATACCAAAACTTGTGAGAACATCATCATGGAGAGTCCCATTATTATTGTGGTCAGAGCGGAAAAGAAAGTTGGAGATGTCATCTCAATTATTGATTTTCGCTTCGCAAATTCGATAGAATGGTGAGCAGTAAAATCCGATAAACCAACTGCTACCGTGACAGCAATAGATTCAAAGACACCCAGCTTCCAAGAAAATATTTCAATCAGTATAGCCGAAGAGACCACAACTAAAAACCACAAAATAAGTGTTGCATGTCAAATTTCAATTTTATAAATTAAAAATTATCTTATGAGCACATTTTATGCACAAGCATTTCAAGTAATAGCGACATATACTCCGCATTGATTCACACCGTTAATGACCGAATAATCGCCGGTTATCAAAAGAGCGATCAGCTATAAATAACTCCTAGGCATAGTAAAGTATTATACAACATGTTTGAAATAGCTAAATCATAGTACTATCATGTTATGGTCAAAAGTAATTTTTAATATACATTATTTTGTCAAATTAAATAAAAAACAACACATATTGATGTAGGCGTAATTTTGTATGAAGTAGTTTCACTTCTTGACAATAAACTTTAAAAAATTAAATAATCACTGGGTTCAAACAAGCGCCGCGCTGTCAGCCCAAACAATTAAGGCCATTTTTGGTCATTTACGGTATATAAAATAATATAAACACTTCTATACTTGAATGCATGTCTAACCTGTTGCAAGTATAGTTATTACAGCACCACAGGCCACAAAGAAACTGCGACAGGATGCCCAAATTAGTACAAAACAAAATCCTGTGCTCAAAAGCAATGACTGCCAAGTGTCATTCAGTAGACTGTGTTGCAAGTCATAAAAATCGAAATATGCAGAAGCAAAAAATCCTTTCTGCAGAGTTTCTGGTGCAGTTTTTAAAGCATCAGTGAAGAATTTATCGACAGAATGAAAAACCTTTGACATTTTATCATATGATATAGAGTATGTCACGTTTGTATTAACTCGAATGGTGAATGTAGCCAAGTCTCCCATTCGCTCATAATTTGGCTTTAGTTTTTTGTTTATTGGTTTGTCGAGTTCATCCAGTTCATCTTGCTCAGCTGAATTAGGGTTTGGGCTTGAATAGTTGGTAAAAAATTTTGCACCTGCTATGTCAGGCTTAAAAAACCCCGCAGGAGTTCGGTAGATATCCCGAGACGCTACTGCAACACATTTGGAAAAGACATCCGGTTTATAAGGGAATTTTGAGATTTTACAACAGGGTTCATGACTAGGTAGCCCAGAAATGTGCTCTTCACAATCTCGTTTCATCCATGTCATCATAGTGTCCAACATACAAGTATCATAACGAACTTGGTTGGCAGTATTTGCTACAATATCGTAAAAACTTTGATTTCTTAATTTTCTACAAAACTTTCTGATCCATCGCTGATTTTCAGGGTCAGATAAAGTAAAATTGTGGTCAAACTCTAACAAACCACCATCTGCAGGATTTAATGAAGCACCATTATCAATATTTTTTACGCCCCAAACAAAGTAAAACGTAAGATTATCATCTTTTTGATCAAAACCGTTGAATTGAGGCTCAATTTCACGATCGTATTTTTCAATCGGGTGGTTGTACGAAAGAAGCTGAAATTGCTCAGAAGTTGGTAACTGAAAACCAGGGGAGTAAAATACGTCTATTGTACCCCAAACAAATATTCCAACAAAGATTGCAAAGGACACAATTGCCCATTTTGTTGTTGTCAAAATTTTTATCACTTGGTTAATGTTAAATGGGCAAACAATTGTTCCAATCACATATATAATGGCCTTTGCTTTTTTTAAAACGGTGAGCAATTTAAAAGAAAACGAATCACGATTTGGACTTGGAACCAGAGAACAGAAGTTGAGCCATAAAATGTCACTTGCAAGCAACGCTGTCGGAACGCTGAAGTATATTAGGACAAAGCTTACGATGATGGTTGTTCCAGCAAAGATGCTGCAAAATAGACAACAAATCATTATACTTTGAAAAAAAGGTTGACATAACTTACTTTCAAGAATTTTTTTGTACATAAGCTCAATGAACTCAAACAGTTTTAGTTTGTTGAAATTGCATAAACGAGTTAAAATATTTAGTTATCTACCTAACTACTGTTAGTTAGGATACAAACTACATGCAGCAAGACCAGTGCAAAAAATAATGGTTGCTTACCTAAAGCAGCGAATTGTCGTTATAGAGCTGGTCAACGAAGCAAAGAAAGCACATGCAGTTGTACATGTTGTAATAAACAGAGTTGAAGTTACTTCTTTTAAGGTTTGCTCCATCACATTTAATTTCAAATCCTTATCAAACGATTCGTCTCTTAAATTTGCTCGACACCGTCTCCATGCAACACTTACAATCAAAGTGCCATCCGTGCCGATTCCTAAGGAATCATTACATATATACTTTAACTGATTTAAATAAACACCGAGAAAAATAGGTGTGAAAACTTTATGGTTATAGGTTAAAAGTTGTAACAGAAGACCTAAACTTTACCCAGGACAATTATAGTTACAAGCATATTCATAAACGGGAAATATGGAATACAAAACACGGTGGTGTAGAGAAAATAAGAGACTCCTAGTGATAACGTGAGGGCTCCAAACGAAACAGCGGTAACCAGAACCGACTTCGTATAGCAACAAACAATCATGAAAATGATTACGGATGCCATGAATACATAATTTAAGTCAGCTATTAGAAGTATCCTGAATAGTTCGTCCTTAGTTCCTGCAAATTGCCGATACAAACAATTAGTTTTTAAAGAGAATTTGATGTTAAATCGGTAGGATTATGATATATCGCTAAGTAGACATACAATTAAAATTTAGTCAATGCTCGTAAAATTATGCAGGTACACTTAATATAAATATGCACACCGAAGTCAAATCCGCCAAGAACAACAACATCATCCAGCATGAGGTAGTTAACAGAGTTTACGTTATTTACTAAGTCTTCAAATACTGCAGGCATGTTTGGATTTTTTGGAACGGGCAGTATAATCATGGAAAATTTTGTGATCTATTGGGCAAGATTAAAATAAAATTATTCTAACACTAAAGTGCACATAAGTTTAACCAAATACCAAATCCTAGTATTTGCCATCTGAGTCAATGGTCAATCACGACAAGGAGTAAAATGTGGCTAGTAGGGTTAGAGCTTCTTACGTTAGAGCTCATGTATGATGCTTCTATCGTATGTAGCAGAGCTGTTTCGATGTAACCTCCCATTTCACAATGTCCAGGCATCGGAATGTGTTGGCTAGTGTTTTGTTGCACTTCTTTGATTCCAGCCTCTCTTTTATAAATGTCGATGCATTCCGAAAGATGTAACCTGAAAGTTTTGGCATCCTGTTCCTAAAATGTGGAACAGCATATTAAAAATTAAAATTAGTAACATTGTCTATAGCGATCGTAAATAAAACAGAGCAACATTAAGTAGTCATAAAGTTATAAAATGAGTTTTACGTCAATGTTAGCACAATCCGTTTTGTTGACATGCAGTGCAATATAATTTGGGAGAGACCACATAGGACAACAATTTCTACGATTATCCTTTTCACAAAGATGACCATACTCAACAATGTCTTCGACAAGTTTCTGGAAATAACATATTCTTCTCAATACTTCCAGTGAAAACAAGCTATTACCACTTTTGATTTCAAGCGCCACTCTAGAATACTCTTCCACTATTAGTATTTTTGAAACAACAAAAACAATCGTTCATGTAATTTTATTATTTTCTGCATTCAAAATAAACAACGAATTATATTCTAGTTTTAATGATAGAATGTAATAAATTAAATCGTAATTTAGTTGAACCAAACTCACAAGGGACTTTGGTGCAAAAATTGGAATCTATATAATCATTCAATTCACGTTTCTTCCGTCGCTTAGATTCCCTACTAGCCATTCTTTCTCCTGGGAAATTTTCAATTACATCCAAGTTTTTAAATTCTGTTCTAAGATTCTCCAAGGCAGCCAAGCGGTTTGCTATAGGAGTTTGCCGGGTTTTAAATCCCTACAATTTTACAACGAAATTATATCACCATTTGTCATTTGAAAATTTAATACTGACGGAAATAAAGCTCGGTACATTATTACATATTATGTGTCACCAAATTATTAAATCAAAGCTATCGACTAAAACGAACTTAAAAAAAACAGTAATAAAATTATGAATTTAACCTTCACTTATGTTTGTATTTAGTATATCACCAAAATAATAAAATCCAAACCAGGGTGTCCGCTGTATATATGTATATATTATATATATATATTATATCTTACCAAATAAGGATCTTCAAATTCCGGGAATCCATGACTGGAAAAAACTGCCCACCCACACAAAAAAGATACCAGACAAGTCAAAAACAGTACAAGGAAGGGAAATCTACTAAAAATTATAGCTGTACAACGAAACCTACTTTTGAAAACCCTAGTGTTTTCTTGACTCGGGCAGCACATTGGCATTTTAGAAAACCCTGCTATCAACAATCAACTAATACCTAATTATTGCATGTTGCAGAGAATCAGTGAATTTACGAAATATAACCTGCATTCCTTTAATTTGAACCTTTTTAGCTAAAAAGTTGGAAGTTTCAAGCTGCAAGCTAAGCCAGTAAGTAAACTTACTACATTTTAAAAACTTTTACAAAAGTTGCGTTGCTCTAAACAGAGGTTATTACAAATTGAGATTAAATGACATGTTCACGGAGCGAAGTGAAACTTCCGATAACTGCCAAGTCCACTACAAAATCTTTAATTAGTTAAATAAATATTAACAAAACATGCATGGAAACAAAAGTAACAAAACTAAAACTCAAAACTACTTGTACTTTCGAACTTTCGACTACTTTAAATATCGTACTTTCGAGTCTCCGTTTCCATTTTCCATTCCCGCGGCCCGCAGTTTTGCCCAAATCAAGTCCAAGCAGTACTAAAATAGCAAGTTTTATTACAGGGGAGAAGCGTATACGGAGTATAACGTAAAGTAAATTACATACACCTACTACCTAGTACACCTTCGCGTAAAGTTATTTGTGCCTCGAGCCGTTGGAGTATAGACCCTGCAGCCTGGGCCTTTTTTGCCTTTTGCCCGTTTTGAGGTATTAAGTACCGGCTAGGCTTTATTACCGGCACTATTGGCTAGGATGGCTGTATACACGGATATGTACTTCATTTTAAACCGACTTCACAATGTACTTAAGTTGTAAGTAGTAAAAAACAAAAGTGTTTCGCTTATTATCAATTCTATTCCAGTTGGTTTATATTTCTCAGGTGTACAGGATGCCTAATAATTACTGGGTGGGTTAGTGTTTGTGTTAGTATTAGCATATCTTATCATTTTTCATTTCTGATGTCTGAACCCCCATATTGAACTCGCTCAGTTATGAATATATTATAACTGCAACTGCATTCATTCTTCTCCAAGGCAAGGTAGTCCCATGAAAATTAATTTATCACGTAATAATAATATTATGAGTGGAACTGTTCAAAACTGCTGTTGCTGCAATCCAGGTTTGTTTTGGCAGTAAATATTAATTGTTGCCAAGTTACCTTATCTGATGCACCTGCACCCGCATGCAGTTTCGACCCCTACATAAAATTTAGGATTTAATTACTAGTTATTAGACTATTTTCGGCCTTTTCCATCAACCACCTTCGGGTCCCGCTGCCCCTTATATATCCCGATTCAGGGTTTTCCATTTTACACTATGCTATACATAGGTACAAATACCAAATACTTCCTAAACTATAGTATGCAGGAACTTATGCTGGTCCTACATGCTTGGTTCGACGGAAAGTTCCGAGTGTGGCTAGATTATGAAACATGTGATGCTGTGTAGCATCATGACAGCGATTTAATTTAAAGGGAATCCGTTTCCGGGAGCTTACTGACACTGAACTGTTTAACTGATATCGCTGTGTAAGTAATTTGAGCATCTCTTGGTACTGTATTTGTTAATTCCAGGCAGGAAGATAATTTTGATCATTGCCTATTGCACAAAAGTTACCAGATCCCAACACCAATTACAGAGAAGACCTGAAAGATAGAGAGTTTCAGAAAAATACTTATTTATTTATACTTATGTTACTATTTGTACAGAAAGCAAAGAAATTCCATAAAATATGAACTACAGCGTCTAAACGGTCACTGTGGAACTGGAGGATTTGAATTCCAGGATAAAAAAGGGTTTTAACACCTGGTCTGGGAGGGAATTAAAACTAACAGGTCAGTGTTTTATGCATGCACATAATATACTATAAATTTGTACCAATGTAGGGTGAGGGAGGGTAATTGTGGTCGGTGTTCTAATTGTGGCCGGCTCTTTCGTATTGGTTAAAAACTTTTGAAACTCAAAGTTGCTGAATCAGTAGAAGGAAAGCCGAACTTTACACACAAAATATTCAATATAATTATAATTGTAATTATTGCAACGACTCGTATCAGATACACAGACGGTGGCCACAATTAGGCCCTCTCTCTCTCTACATAATTTTTTTCTACCTATTTTGCCTATTTACATAATTTATAACATAACACTTTTTTTGTATTAGATATTTTATAATACTGTTGACTGCTGAGTTTTCCGCATGATTGGCATAATGATTAAAGTCTGCGAGCTCAAGGAGCTACTGCAGCAGCTGCTAAAATATCAACGTCAATAATGCAGACAACATAAAGGTTTACATACCTAAATACAATGTTGTATTATTAGTAGTTATTATAACTATAACCTATAAAGCTTTAAATTAAAACTTGATACGGGATCGTTAGTCCTGTGGTAGGATTTTCAGTCATAGAAAAGTTTCAAAGCCATTGACTGAATGTCAAGTTAAATGTTACACATTTTTTTTTATTTTTATCCCATATAACAACTTTCGGCTGTCTATATATGTCTCTTTGTATATTACTGTAGCATTGAGCATAATATGGATCTCTAGTTCCGTAGCAGACTGCCCCACATTCCAACTGTATTTTGGATGTAAAGTAGGTAGGTACCTAGGTAACTCTCATCCGCATGTCTCATGACTTTATTCATGTTCAAGCAAGCTCCATGAACGAATCTGTAGCTGTGGGTAAAGGGGAATATATACTAGTATTTAGTATATAATAAATAAATAAAATGCTATTGGTTTCTTTCGGCATCACCGTATTGTACAGGTAAAAGTATAGAACTAATGAGTGGATCATTCATGGAGTAAATGTATGCAGCATTTCTAGAAAAAATGTTAATTTGATATAGGCTGCGTTAATATAACTCTGAACTCGAGTTAGTAAAATAAATGTATAATGAATTGCAGTAGAAACTTTAGTGTGATCGCTTCTTTGCCGCTCCACAAGCGCTGTTTAGATTCTAAACTTGACACCACTTCAATTTCAAGGACAAGGTGACAACTGCACTAGTTTATTCAATGTAAGGTTTATATTATTTATATACTATTACATTGATATTTCAAACTTAGGTATAACTTGACCTGTGCAGTAAAGCTACCTTGGATTTCGTCTAGAAGTATTATTATTGTTATTGTAAAAATTGAAATTATAGAATACTTTAATAAATACCACCTAATTTCTGTAAGTACCCGTCCTAAAACTAAAGAGTTTGTTTCC
This sequence comes from Dicyrtomina minuta, assembly GCA_949802685.1. NCBI lineage: Eukaryota > Metazoa > Arthropoda > Collembola > Symphypleona > Dicyrtomidae > Dicyrtomina > Dicyrtomina minuta. The sequence goes on from OX461811.1 coordinate 44,332,859, forward strand.
AAAACGCGTTAAGTCCACAATTTATCCCCCACGAGGTTTGCTAACAAACTCTTAAATTGTTTTCCTCAGTGCTTGCCATGTATTATATTATCATCTTAAAATAAAGTCTGTAAATATCTTTTCATTTTTTTAGAACTAAGCATATTCTAATTCTACACCAGAAATGGAAATACACGAGATAGTTCCGGATGTCGTCGATACTGTTCCACAGTCGATTTTAAAAGTTGAATTTGGAAATACTAAAGTGAATCTAGGAAACGTGTTGACGATAAAAGAAGTCGCAGAGCTGCCTACATTAGTGTCATGGAACGCCAACCCAGATAAATACTACACACTCTGCTTTACAGGTAAATATTTAATATGTTACATGATATACGATACGCAAACGTAATAAATTACATTTTAAGTAATTGCATGTAACAACAAGCCCTGGGGGAATTTCATTATTTTGGGTTTAAGAACATGTCCATGACATTTTAGATCCAGATGCACCAAGCCGAGCTGAGCCCACCGTTCGGGAATGGCAACACTGGCTAGTTTGCAATATTCAAGGGAAAGAAATTTCATCTGGGGAAGTTCTAACGGAATTCGTACCATCTTCACCTGGTAAAGATTCTGGACTTCATCGGTACACATTCTTGGTGTATGAGCAGCCAGGAAAAATTGATGTGAAAGATGAAACTCGATTAAATTTATCCGTGGAGCATCGGGCAATCAGACGAAATTTCTCAATCCGTAACTTCGCCAAAAAGTATAATTTGGGTGAACCCTTTGCTGTTAACTTTTTTCAAACACAATGGGATGAGTATGTTAATGTAGTTAGGGCCAAATTGGGCTTACCATAAATTTGCACATTATAAAAAGCTTGTAATTTGTTTGGCAACAATAGTTATTTTATTAAATGCATATTAAATACGTATTCCTTCGTTACATTTTACTCGTATCAAATTATTATGAACTAAATCGAATAATTAGTTTAATGGTGATATTAAATGTAGAAACATTTAATTATTATTTCGCATAGCACGAAGTCTTAATAGTGAAAATCAATAAGATAAATATTTTAATATGTATATGTCACATAGGGAATTACTTTTTTAAGACAAATTATTATTATGGCGATAATGCAATCGTCTTGTTGATCCAATCAGTAAAATAAGACACTTCGGTATAAGCTCCTGGAAGATTTGGAACACCGCATCCTTTACCCCAAGAGACCAGACCAGCCAAGTATGGATGTCCTAGATCAGTGCAAACAAGTGGACCACCCGCATCTCCTTTACAATGATCCCTTCCACCTTGAGAGTAGCCAGCGCATATTATACTGTCCGCAACCTCCTCATCACCGTAGGATTCCCGGCACCTTGTGTCTGTAATAATTGGAACAGTTACTTTGTACGGAATATCTGGCTCACTCCCCCCATCGCTCAATGTTCCCCAGCCAGATACAAGTCCGTTACCTGAAAAACATGACAATATAAGTAATCCACTAATCATAAGTTTGGTAGGGCAAGGGATACATAATTATTATGCATATACGGGGTATTTAATGCAATTTTAGTATCAATGAAAGTCAGTAATGCCCTTACCGGTAGCTGTATGCCCTTGATTTGGAAGAGTAATCGTTTGGACCACTTCATTCAGTATCAGAGGTGTCTTTAGTTTAAGCAATGCAATGTCATTTATTACCGTCCATGAATTGTAATTTTCATGAATTGTAATCGTGGAAATCTCCCGTATTTGCTCGGTCCCATCATCTCGAGCTAGACTGTGTTCTCCAGCAGCAACTAAGTATTGCGTCAGACTTCCTTCCACACAATGTGCAGCAGTAACAATATAATTTTCATTTAAAATGGCACCTCCACAAATGTGATTTGTGTAATATCTTAAACTGATTTGATAAGGCAGTTCGTTCTTCAGTACAGGTTCACCTCCAACTATTCTCCCTCGTCCGAATATCTCACCTTGTGGGAATGCTAAAAATGTTAAAAAAGTAAATATCGCATAAATTGATAATATACCTACCTACTTATCTATGCTTCAAAATTTAAAAAAAAACTATATATAATGCTGGTTCTCAATTACAAAATCGTTTGTCTCACCCACAGTTGCAGCCCACAAGGTAATGAAAATAATAATTTCTGAGATCATTTTGCTAATCCCTCTACTTATAACCAAAGTTCGCAGGTATTATCCTCGTAAATTTGTAATTGGTATGCTTATAATATGTTCTCTTTATTGTCGTGTGATTTTATTTTATAGTGCTTTAAATACATGTGCAAAATATAACTTGTCCAAATACTTTCCACTAACAAATAATAATGGATTTGAAAGCTTTAAACTTGGCTGGTATGTTGATTATTTTTAAGCGGACGAATTCCATGCATCAAGGTGTATTAATATTTCGTTGTGTATAAGTAGCGTTGTTTTACTTAGTTTTGGCATTAGCGTGTGAATATCAAGTAGGCATACCTACATGATTATATTTAGATGCAAACATCATTGATATGCAACGTATTATTTATTGGCTTATACATATTAGCATATTGTGTTTTAAGGACGAGATTAATAACTTCATACTACAAGCCAATTTTTATTACAACACGTGATGAAGATAAAAAGAAATTAAAAAGTAATAAAATATATCAAATTACATGTTGCATAATCTTTAGATAAGCCCAATCAATGTCCAATGTTAAGCATGTGAACGTGGACAACTATATTATATATTATGTATTCAGTAATGGTTGCGTACCATATTTCCCCTGGTGTCCCGTTGTTAGTAAATTTAACGAATTAAATTGTTAAATTTTTAAATTAAAAAGCAACTGGATTTACTTAATAGATCACCAGTGACCTCCCGCAGACCCCATGTTGCAGTGTTGCAGAGCAAATGTAAATGCATACGGAGTTTTCAACATTCAGAAAATCTGTAGACAATTGAACAGCCTGTAAAATATATGCTATGACCATGATGCTTTATTGCGCTACATATATAACATTTATTAAAAATTAAAAATAAGTAATTACTAATTGCATGTACTTATACAGTATATTATGTACATGTTAATGTTAATTATGGGAGACTATAGACTAAAGCGGTAAAGTCGGTCCTATATAGCAGGTAAGTATTAAAAATTACACAATACATGGTGTTGTGATTTTGTGATTGTCGCCGTCTTTATAAAGATAACAAATACATGCAGTCGATGTCATTTATTGTATTATTTAATTATTTACTTAACTGAAAAAGTATTATTTTCATTTCTATAATTATTATAGAAATGAAAATAATACTCATTCAAATTTATTTTTACTTATACTAAACTAATACAATAGGTAGGAAGGTTTTGGTAAAATTTAAAGAAACTAATTTTACAGATTAATTTAATTACAGATGACAAAAAGTCTTTTTATTAGGCTTAAGGCTTAAATGGCAAAACTGATAAACCCAACCCAGCTGTATCAACATCAACCTTTACAGATTTTTTTAAAGCACATAAAGTAGCTACTATAGTAAGTACTATGGCTAGTCAGGCAATGCACAAAGGGGGCTTCCATCAATAATGTTTAGATTTTAAGGGAGGGAGAAAGAAACAACCTATAATAGGAATAGGTATGGGACAAACATACGGAGAAAAAATATTTTCTTTAAAGGCGGGAAGATATTTGAAAATTAACCAATGGCAAATAGACCAATAGACGGCCGTATCCTTCATAGAATATAGCAAGTTTAGTATACAAACTTTCGGATCACCTCGTAGGCGGCAAACGGGCAAACCTCTTGTTTCCGTTACTTTTCTCTCCTCTATCATTCTCGTCCGTTTGTTTTATCAGTGAGCCAACACAATAAAAGGGAGTAAAACTGTTTAACTGTTAATTGAATTGAGGAATACAGTTTTTTATTCTGGTTGAAAATCCAAAAGTATCGTGCCCATTATTTGCTATCGTTGACATTCATTTATCGTGAACAATATTGTGGTTATCCATTTGAAGAAAATAATTTAATTATTAATGTAAACTATAAATACGCAAGAAAAAGTTCACTTCGAATCCTTCCGTGTTTAATGGTAGAGTCCAAAATTTATCAGCATAAAAAGTAGCCCAATATTTTCGTTAAGTTGTAAGTACACACTGAACTATAAATAATACTAACACAAACAAAGTTACAGCGGTTCATTAGTTAACCTACTTTTTATATGTGCAATACATTAGTTGTTAGTTGTTAGTAAATTTAACGAATTAAATTGTTTTAAATTAGTGTGACATGAAACATGAAATGAGAGTTAAAACATCCTGGAACATTCAACTTTAAGTTAAGCTTGTGGAAGTGTTTTCTTAGATGTCAAATTATTTTGGTATACAAGCCTTGAAACTTTGAGCTTATTCATTTCGGTAATGCTATAAGATCAAAAACTAAAACATGAGCTCCCGAAGACGTCGATCTGTAAGTTCTTTTTTAATTATTGTTTATCATTATTTATGCTTGCATGACCTAGACTGTTGACGTAATGTTATTTTTTTGAGGCGTGGCAAAAATAAACTGAGTGCGTCATTTTTGACTTAGGACTTAAAAATATTTAGCTTCGTTTATGTGGTCTAGCTCTTATTACTAGCTGAACGAGCTATAGCAATAAACATTATTTTTGTAGGCTATAAGATCTAGGAAGGAAAAAGTGAGAAACCATTTATTACTATTATTTGTTTGACATTCAACATTCAGACATTCAAAATCCAACTTCAGCTCAAAACCAAAAACGGAAAGGAGAAAGAGGTGGAATGTTAAGATTCTGCTTGTTTTAATTATGTAGTTACCTACCTATTCATATTTCATATTTAAATTACATGTGTATACTCCGTACTTACATGAATCAGAGTTTTTACATTAACATTTTTGAATGTCTATCTACATGTTCGCATCGGTCATCCGTTTCGTTGTTACTTATCACTAACTGGCAGTAACTGGTGACTAGCAGTCGGGTTTCGTGTTATGTTCTGAATTATGACTGTCATAGAGATACGAAAACTACTTTTAACTTTATTTCGCTGATAACGCTAATGCAATATACATATATTTGCAATAGAACAATTCAATATGCATGTCTACGTCCTTTCAAATTAACATATCTACTTTACCTACTCAGTGTCTTAAATTGTCGAAGCTGCAGAATGGCATCTGCCCGGAGATTTATCTCGAACACACTAAGGTGCTGACAGAAGACTATACTATCTCAATTAAGGTGGTTTTCTATTCTAATTTGCCTTCCTTTTTAATATAAAAAATACGATATAGAACTTCGTGACACTCGCAATACTTGCCTACGTTGAACCGTAATAATATTTATAGTATTATCGTAAAAGCAAGTCGCAGTGCATCGATATTGATGTCATATATTTCAATGCCAAAATTTAGTATTTAGTGAATTTAGGGCTGCCGAAAAAGCCACAAAATCATAATTTTTTGTGTAACCAGCCGGCTAAAATTGCATTAATGGCCAAGTAAATGGCAAATACGATAAACATAAACATAATATGAAAATTATAAATAATCTAAACTACAACATTTTCAAAATAAGTAATCCAGCGAATGTAGAGATTGTAAATGCAAATATAAATGAAATTCACAAAAACGCTATTTCTGGCATGAATTTTCTACTGGGTTTGACATCACATAAATTGTTAAAATTCAATTTGACCATTTTTACCACTCGTTACTACAAACATTAGCCGGTTGTAACCGGCTTAAATCCCATTTTAGCCAGCGGGTTAAAACTACCTCTTAACCATAATTGAATTTAATTAAGTGAATAATAATAAGTGGTTGATAATGCACCATGCAGGACCGTAACTGACATTCCTTTCAGTACTTTCAGACTCTATCGGATTTCACTGTATGTTTTCTTGTTTTTCTATTTAATCAGTGTCTGAAGCAAGCAAACGGACAGGCGATTGAAGATCCTCCAGACGCAGACAAGAATGTAGCACTACAAGAAAGCGATGCCGTGTTGCCGGTTGTTACCCGCATCATTAAAAGAAGAGTCAGTTTTTCAGCTAAAAATGAAATTAAGTATGTAACTGCACGATTCAACTTTATCTATATCCCGAGATTTGACTATTCACTATATAGTAGTTTATTATTGCCAAATTAAATAATTGCTCTTGAACTGTTTTGATCTCCTCTCGTTGATATTCTTTACAGCGCTAGATATGTACTCAGTTTCGGCTGTAAATATAGTCTTATTGATTGCAATTATGGTTTTTGCATTGTGACTTTAAATAGAGTAGGAAAACAAAAAAGGGTAGGACTCACCAAATTAGTTGATACTTTAGAGTCACTTAAATGTATTTAGTTTTGAAATTATACACATGCCGTAAATACTCGAATAAGAGCTCGGTCGCTTATTAAATTTTTTGGAGTGACAGCCCGGAGCTTCTTTGGATATTTTCGGTAATAATATAAGTGATAAAATGATTGACTCTTTTCTGGGTCTTCGGAACCCGAGTCATTCTCTACACAGATCCTTTCTTCCAGTAACCGACACCAATGTCGATTTTTTGAGTTGTGTATTTTTGTAATAATGAAATTTCCCAAGGAAAAAAGGAAGACTCCATCACCAAACAGGCAGTTCGCTAATAGATCTAATTTTTGTTTGTTTAATTTATTTTTCTAGAGAGTTCAGAAAAGATATATCATCTGACATTGACACAAGTAATGATGCACCGATGGACATGACAATGTTGTCAAATCCCGCAAAGGAAAATGAACATCAAAGTATATACGACATGTCCATGGATGTGAGCATGGCCACTAGTTCAACTTCTAGAATACTGAATAGTGATCAGAAGGATCAAGACATGTCAATGACCATGGTGAACGTTCCACTTAATCGAACTTTTGTAATAGCGTCAAACTTAGATGGTTCATATGAAATGGAGAATTCTGAAATGCCAAAATTATGTCACAAAGTTTCGTTATCACGCGAAGATGAAGAGAACTATGAAAGTCGGGTATCTGACCATTCTGAGCCTGCGATTAAGCTACGTTGTGAAAAAGAGAACTACTCAGTAGACATGTCCCTCACAGCCAGTAATTTTGTGGAGCATTCGATTCAGAATAGAATTGTACCTGCGAACATGTCCGTAGTTTTTTGCCAGGGTACTTCTACACCCGCGGTGAAGTTTCTGAATGGTTCATCTATGTTCGAAGCACCTTTGACACCAATTACACGTTCCAAAATTAGAAAATCACAGCCACTAAATGAGTTCTCCTCACAAAAAACAAAGCCAAATTTATCTCAAGATATGTCCCTAACTATGCATCAATCGATTTACTCAAGAGCTGAGCCTAACACGGAAAGTAATCCGGATATGTCCATGACTATTAATAATATCGAATTCGGCGGTTTTTCTAAAACTACTCCATGCACAATCCCTGATATGTCAATGACAATTAATACTGGAGCACCCTGGCCGCCAGACATTTTAAACAGCATGTCAATGACGGTCAATTCCAGTAAACAATTTTCTCCAGTTGACATTCAACAAAATAATTGCCCGCCATCGATCTCAGACTTTGATGCATCTGCTTGTCCTAACATGTCTTTGACAACACTACATGCTGCAGAAATAAGTTCATTCATGAATTCAAAATTTGTATCACAAGCTGCTTCAGTTAAACCTAATAGTAAATTGGATTTCAAAGATTTGTCTGTACGCCAGGGTCCTTTGGCAGCAACTACTAGTACCAAAACTAGAAGTTCACTTCTGCAAAATGAGTTTTCGGCACAACCGTCAACGTCTTCGAAAGCCAAGCCCAATTTCTGTCAAGATATGTCCCTAACTATGCACCAGTCGCCACCGACTTATTCAAGAACTGAACCTACTACGGACAGTAATCCTGATATGTCCATAACCATTAATAATACTGAATCCGGTGGTGCTTCTAAAACTACGCCCAGCGCAATGCCCGATATGTCAATGACAATTAATGCTGCACCATTCTGGCCGTCAGGCAATTCAAATTTTGAACCGAAGTCGAATTTAAACAACATGTCAATGACGATCGAGTCCAGCGAACACTCTTTTTCAGATAATTTGAACATTCAACAAAATACATGCCCACCGACGATCTCAGACTTTGAAGCACCGGTTTGCCCAAACATGTCATTGACAACACTGCATGCTGCGGAAATAACTCCAGCAGTACATTCAAAATTTGGAACACGAGCTGCTTCAGTAAAACGTAATAGCAAACCAGATATCAAGGATATCTCTATGAGCGAGGGTCTCTTGTCTCCACTTACTCGTTCCAAAGTTAGAAAATCGCTACTACAAAATAAGTTTTCACAAGCGTCGATGTCGTCGAAAACCAAGCCGAATTTATCTCAAGATATGTCCCTAACCATGCATCAGTCGGTTTATTCAAGAGCTGAGCCTGACACGGACAGTAATCCGGATATGTCCATGACTATTAATAATATTGAATGCGGCGGTGTTTCAAAAACTACGTCAAGTACAATCCCTGATCAGTCAATGACAACTAATACTGCAGCACCCGGGTCAGACAATTTAAATAACATGTCAATGACGATCAATTCTAGAGAAAACTTTTCTCCAAGTAACGTTCAACAAAATACTTGCCCGCCAACAATTTCAGACTTTGAAACATCAGCTTGTCCTAACATGTCCTTAACAACGCTGCATGGTACAGAAATAAGTCCATTCGTGAATTCAAAATTTGGATCAGGAGCTGCTTCGGCACGACCCAATGGTAAACCAGAATTAGAAGACGAAGACGATTGCAAGCAACAAGGAACACCTCCGTTGGATTTGACCAAGAAGAAGTATGTTAGTGGTAAACCTGTGCGGGAAATTTTTGAGCCTGAAGTGGCTGATACTACTGCGGCTAAAGAATCTTTGAGAAAATTTCGATTAGAAATGAGTCGTAAAAAGAACATACAGATTCCGGCCAATTCAGCTTTTGGTAGATTCGGCTCAGCAAAAACTCCAAAACGTCAGCTTCCACAAGATGTGTTTAGCCGGGGTTCGAAGCACAGAGCTCTGGATTCTACTAGCGAACAGTCTAAGGAAACAGAACTTGTAGTCGTGGGTAACACCACGGGAAGAGAGAACTTGCGAGGGAGAGAAATTAACAAGCCACCTTTATGTTCGTTGTCTGGTCCTCCAGAGGTTACTTCCAGGATTCCACAAGCTCCAACTGCAAATCTGCAAGAGAAAATCGATAACACACAGAAAAGAGAAAACTGGGAGAGGGAAGGAATTCAACAGCCATTATGTTCTTTGTCTGGTTCCTTGGAAGTTACTACCATGGCTCCACATGCGCCCCCTACAAATTTGCAAGCGGAAGTAGATGTCAACAAACCTAAACCACAAGGAGAGAACTTGCCAGAGGTAGAAAGTCACAAGCCTACTTTATGCTCTTTGTCTGTTCCCTTGGAAGTTACAACCATGGCTCCAGAAGCATCAGCTACAAAGTTTCAAGCGGATGCAAACGATAACACACCGAAAGGAGAGAAATTGCCAGAGGACGAAATTCCCAAACCACCTTTGTACAATTTATCTGGTCCGTCGGATGTTACTGCGATGGCTCCACATGCATCCCGAACAAATTTTCAAGCAGAAGTAGTTGTTAACACACCTAAACCAAAAGTAGAGGACTTGCGAGAGGGAGAAAGTCACAAGTCACCTTTATGCTCTTTGTCTGGTCCCCCCGAAATTACTTTCATGGCTTCACATGCATCCCCTGCAAATTTTCAAGCGGAAGTAGATGTCAACACATCTAAACCTAAAGGAGAGAACTTGCCAGAGAGCGAAAGCCACAAGCCACCTTTATGCTCTTTGTCTGGTCCCTCGGGAGTTGCTACGATGGCTTCTCATGCATCCCGAGCAAGTTTTCAAGCGGAAGTAGATGTCAACATACCGAAACCCAAAGGAGAGAACTTCCCAGAGGGAGAAAGCCACAAGCATACTTTATGCGCTTTGTCTGTTCCCTCGGGAGTTGCTACGATGGCTCCTCATGCATCCCGAGCAAGTTTCCAAGCGGAAGTAGATGTCAACATACCGAAACCCAAAGGAGAGAACTTCCCAGAGGGAGAAAGTCACAAGCATACTTTATGCTCTTTGTCTGTTCCCTCGGAAGTTACAACCATGGCTCCAGGAGCATCAGCTAAAAAGTTCCAAGCGGATGGAAGCGATAACACACCGAAAGGAGAGAAATTGCCAGAGGGCGAAATTCCCAAACCACCTTTGTGCTCTTTGTCTGGTGAATTTACTGCAAAGACTGGACAAGCATCACCTTCAAATCTTGTGATGGATTTAGATTACAATACACAGAAAATACCAAACTGCCCGGGGAAAGAAATTTATCAGCAGCCTACGTGTCCTTTGCCTGTTCCATCGGTAGTACCTAGCAGGACTACACGAGCGTCTCCCACAAATCTTTTAGTGGAAGTAGGCGATAACATACGGAGAAGAGAAAATTTGCCTGGTGAAGAAACTCACCTGCCAACTGTTTGTCATTTGTCTGGTCCCTCGAAAGTTTCTACCGTGACACCACAAGCTCCACCAACAAATCTTCAGGTGGAAGGAGGTGACTACTTCATGGATAATTTTACTGTTTCACCTGCGCAAGCTATTGAGGACACTATGGAATTTACCTTTGGAGGTACAGGCATCGAAACAATGACAGCTGAATTTGTGAGAGACTTAAGTGTGAATGAAAGTCCATTAGATAGTCCAGGTAGACAACATTTCTCCTCTGTGCCTTTGTCAACCCCGTTGGAGTGTTTAAGTATTCAAAATGACTGCGTCTTACCTATGAAACAAGGCAGTTCAGGCCAATTTTCAAAAGCAGAGATTCCTGCTCGTAACTGTGGAAGGAAACTAGCTGAAAATTCTATTTCTCGGTTGGGAGTCAGTCGATTAGAAGCAAGTATTGTAACTGGAACTGGATGTTCGCAAACTTTTAGTGTACCACCAGTACCAGTACCATTATCAAGTAATGTTATTCAGATATCGTTGCCCCTTGACTTGGTGAAGCAAATAAAAGATGTCAAAACTTTAGCTGGACGCCAAAAGTTAGACGCTTTGGATATTTTGTCAGCTTCGCTTAAAAATACCGGCGAGGACGTTTACAAAGTGGTCATAAGTGAAGTAACAGGCTACGTGCATCCATCGTTTATTACGTACCATCAACGATTTCGAGAATTCCGCATTGTAAATTCTAACAAGTATTTGGATGTAGGTGGACCATTGAACCCATCTGCACTGTATGTAAAGCAAGTATTGTCTAGATTTAATGAAAGCATAACTAATGGAAGTCATCTAAAATAGCTTGTGAGTTGCCTTCTTATATGTAATAGTTTCAAATTGTAACATTTTTTGAGAATGATTAATAACGTACACCCACTCAATCAAAGCAATAGATGCATTTCAACATTTTTATTTTTCTATTACAGTTTGTAAAACGACCTGAATGAATCAAACAACATCAGTACAAAAGAAAAACGAACTCATCTGCTTATTTCAGAAATTAATATAAGTATAGGTAACTAGTGTAATCTCGTCCAAATGGGAAAATCCTTGTGTATATTGTTTTTAAATGTTAGTTAAGTTGTAAATTTGTATGACAATTGTGAATAGGCAGTTATGATTATGAGCATATAATAGTGAAATACTTTGTAAGTACCTTTATCTTTGTACTACAGCTTCTAAAAAACGTATATTTCAACAAGAGATTAGTATGCATTTGGTTAAATCGTGAATTTGAATTTAGAATTATATGTGTGATTTTACTATCATTCGCAATGAGGATTTGGAGAGAGTTTGCTTTTACAAATGATAAAGTGAGCATAAGATTTGTATTTCAAAGGGAAATGCGTACCGTATGAAATATATAAATATTTTACTATAATTTTAATTTACCTTAAAATGTTAACTCTACATTCAATATCTTGATACAACTATTTACGCTTTTTTTACTACTTTTTGTACGTATATGTTTCATATGATTAAATTACAATCAGATTACAAGTCCAAGTCAGAAGCCAGCAATAACTTCGAATTTTACTTTACATTCCCTATTCCTTTATCTTATTCGTTGAAGGGGAAAACGAAACCTCTTAACTTTTTTCAGTCTTTCGTCGCTCCTGTAACTCAGAATAGATACATTTATTAATTTTTAATTTATAAAAGCAATAAATAGGATACTTTAAAGTTTATTCTTGATGAAAACATTTTGTCTTTAATAAAACATTGAATGTGTGGACGAAATGATGCTGTTAACCACACTTGCTTGTATTGAATGCTTGTTCATTTTTTCTTTATGTAGTACAATGCAATCACCGTACTCCACGGCCCACGGCACATCATTAAAAGTGCTTTTTAAGGAGAGTACAGCTAACCGTGGTACCTATACCTATACTAAATGAGCCTATATAATTATATGGATAATGAATCCATATTTAAGATTTTGGCTTTGCGAATGAATTAAACTGTAGTCTGAGGAAACAAACCAATGCGTATTTATTAAAATTGTAATCGTATAGCTTTTACTAACGTCTCATTCGCATTGACTATCCTATGCATTAAGGTTAAACTGCATAAACTTTAAAAAATATTATAGTGATTGAAAATAAAATTAGCCAACCAGATGTACCACATCATGAAATCCCAAAACTGAATAACTAGAAACGCTATTTGCAATAAGTTTACAGTTATTATATTGTTGTGTATCATTTTTAAACTTCCTTGATTTCTAAATGATTGACTAGTGAGACGACAAAATATACTGATAGTACGTATTAGTTGCACCCCCTTAGTTGCACCTGCACGTTGACGTTGCATGTTGCATCCTAAAACAGCCTTTTAATTTTAAATTCAAACCCCAACTCTATCACAGATATTAGTTAGCGGCAAATGCCACCACAATTATTTGATCTCATAATGTTTAAAACCAAAAGTACGTTATACAAAAAGGCTTTAGCATAGAAACGACGAAGTTGGGGATGGAAAAAAAGTATAATACTTTTAAGCGAGATTTCCGTTGTATCGAAGTACGGTTTATCGAGAGTTCATTGCATGTTAATATATAGGAACCATGCACGCCATGCACGTACCAACCAAAATGTAAGGTGTGAAGATATTTCTAACTTTGTAATATCGGAGTACCTCTACGTTATACGGTGATTGCAATGTAATGTAAATACGTGTTCAGTCTGATAGTATTCTTCCCGTACTGGGTAACGCGAACAAAGGGGATGAAGCTCGACATGTAGATCACTTTTAACTCGCTTTTAATTTCTGAGTATGAACTTGAGTCTGATTATCAATAGCAAGTACTTATAATAGTAATAAAGTATGTCCAACAAAGAATTGTTCGTTGTAGTACCACTTGCACTTGTATGCGTCAATGAGATTTCCACAATAATTACGGCGTCCATAGGAATGACGGAGGTATTCGTAAACAAATGATAACAAAACAAGTTTTCAAACAAATATCTTTAGTATATGCATTGTATGTATACATTAAATACAGATAGTGTCGCATCTATTAGGGCTTAAGGAGTAGGGAGTCAATTTCGTTATAAAGATAGCAGCAACGACCAATTTAGAACATGTGGTAATTGTCTTGAGGATTTAGCACCGAATTGTTCATAAAAATTCACTACATGTTTGCTTTAATTCTCAAGAAGTTGGTATCTTCTTCTTCCAAATTTAGGCATGTTGTGTAAGCAGCTATGCTATGGTCCCTGTCCTAGATGATTTAACATACATATATTCAGATGACTTGTCTACTCTTATGTAAAAGCTAACAGATGAAAGAATTATTTGACATTAGAATACAGATACAGCACATGCCATTTTGTCATGTTCGCTTTGTAACCCAATTTAGACCATTAAAATCTACTTATAATACATACTACCTACTATTATTATTATACATATTAATAATTATTACTAATTAACAAGGTTTAACACACAAATGTCAATAAATACCTTGATAAGGCTAGTAATCCGTTTTACTTAAGGCTATAGCTTGTGCGTGTTGCCTGCGCTTAGATTGTAGAAATTTTCTCTAAGTTTTCTGAATTCCAAAAAAAAGAAAAGATGTAACAACTAGCAACAACTGGTACTTAGAAAAAAATTACCATGTCGAAACTGACAACTTACCTCGAATTTGGCAGACAATTAGGTCCAAGTGCTCTTTGGTGTTGTCACTGCTTCGTAGTGAAGGTGTCACGGACAACTCGTAGCTAGGTCCAAACTCGAGAAAATTCTACAGATATTAATAATAATTACTAGCAATAACACAAAAATAATATTGTTTGTCGGCGGTTGCTTACTTCTATTTCCAAGATAAATTGTCAAAGTGCCTTAAAATCAATGCTTTTAGTTATCTGCGTAAATCGAAATTATAAACAGTAAATTGCATACTCACTCTGTGATCGGGAATATCATTACTGATAGAAATTCCAGTTATAATCGAAGTTAAATATGCCCAGCATTTGGCGGCATTTACTCTATTGTATCCACCTAGATAAAAGTTAGTAATGAGAATCAAAATTACTAAATAAAACGCACCTATGTGACCTAAAACAAACACTGAGTGTTTTTTGCAAACAATTCGATCATTGAAAAATATTTTACGAATAACATAAAAGCTTACCTCCACCAAGGAATACCGTTGGGCGTTTAAGTTCCAATATTCGAGTTGCACACAGCCCAAGTCCTTTTTCGGTTAAATTTCCCATTCCAATAGGATCACCATTTAAACCATCTACTCCGCATTGAACAATCACAGCATCGGCAGAGAATGCAGATTCAACTGATACTAAGACCCTATGGAATTATTTCACAATTAATGCTCTGAAAACTATTAAGTAATATGCTCTAGTAATGACCAACAGTGAGAAATTGAAATTACTTACTCATTAAATACATAGTAAAACTGTTCGTCTGAAACACAATTTTTCAATGGAACATTAACAGTATAATACTTTCCACGTCCGACACCAACATCTGAAACACAACCAGATCCTGGGTAAAATCCAGGCTCGTGAGAGTGCAATGAAACCGTCATTATATTTTTTGTCATACTGAATGCATTTTCTACACCATCACCTATAAAAACACAAAATGTAAAATGTATTTTTTTTATTTCGGCAACACCACGTACCTAAGTGGTGTACATTCTACATTCTAGTAGATCAAAATATAAGTATTTATTAGGGGCTCACCATGGTGAGCATCCAGATCTATGTAAAGAATCTTTTGGAACTTTTTCTGCAACGCAAGGCATCCTAAAACTATATCATTCACAAAGCAGAAGCCCCTGGCTTCATCCCTGCAATCACACAATATCATTAAATAAAACAATTTGAAATAAAAATTTGAAGTAACTATTCTGAAAACACAATTGTCCATTATACCTCCAGACAATATGCATAAAGCATAGTTGCAAAAAAAGCCCACATTTGTTACTGTTATCAAACTTTTCATACCTCTGAGCATGATGCCACCCACCACACCAGTTAATAGCTATTTGACTGCCATTCAAAAGGGCTTGACAAGCTGTGAGCGTTGCTCCTGCAATTTGACAAGAAAATTCTCCCATATTTCTTTGGACTGGACAATCGTACCCTACCATTACAAAAAAATGAGTTAACAATTATTTGTATGACTTTAGATTAAATATACGATTTATTAAAATAACGTGTTCTAATAACCTGTAAACGTATAAATCTCACCAAAACCAAAATCTTCGTGGGTCAATTTATGTTCATTTTGAAACCTGGAAGAATCAACATCGATGTCGTCATCTTCATCCCTATCTTCATCGGAAGTTACAGAATCAGAATCATCGGAAGGCTTAACAACATTATTTTTAGGGTCATCTTCTTCATCACAAGCTGATAGAAAATCAACATAAGACGACGAATGAAATACTTTAAGGTCGTCAAAAGTAGCAGGGGAGGTAGATACCCAGTTCATCCAATTAAGTAGCCCGTAAGCTTTTATAAGTTCGTGTACCAATTTTGCCTTTGAAAATAAAAATCCACCGTCAAATGCAAAACTGAGTGATTATAAGTACCTGTGACCTGGCAACCCTCATACAGTGTTAAAATTCCAACTTACGTATATTCTAATTGCTAAAGCTATGCACATCATATTATGACATATCTATAGTTATGCTACTGATATGTGATAGATCGAAATTATTTAAATACATAATATATTTATATATTTCCCTATATATGTACATAATTTATTTATAACTAGTGTCACAAAATTTGGTGAAGTACATCGTTCATCACAGTTCTTTAAAATAAAAAAATCAATTTAGTTTATAATATAATTTATGCAGCAATAATTACCCTCTTTCGAATGTTTGGAATTTTGTCGGTGAAAGCAGCTAATTTCTCGTCGTAAACGTACGTAACAGCAACTTTCGCTCGCTTTTTTGGTTCCATCTCACTAAGCACCTTAGATCCAGCTCATCCAGCAATCCAGCTCGAAAATTAAAAGGCTTTTTTATATTTTAATTAAATAAATTACTCTATGCATCAGTACAAGTTAACTCTACTCTACTCTAATTATTGATCAAACGCAAGGGATGAGAAAACGAAATGACATTTCTTCCCATGTGCTTTGCCCTGTCCCTGCCTGCCCTGCTGAGCTGACCGCTGTCTACCAAACGACCAAACTGAATAATTGAACAGCCTAGAACTGGAACAACTGGATACTGGAGCATCTGTAGTATAGTGTGCTGAGTGCTGTCCTGTTCCTGTACTGGTGGTCCCGCTGCTTCATTCAAAATACAAGACATAGCCGCTAGCCGCTTTTGTGCAAGGCAAGCCAGGAAATAAACCAAAGGATCTCTTATTTTGGCAGATCAAGTTTTCTTTTGAACAAATAAAACAAAAAATAAAAAACGTGTTACGTCTCACAAACGCACAAAGAAGACTAAATACTAAATGATAAATAGCAAATTAGAAATTATGCACGTTCACCTTTTTTTTACGGCAACCATATTACCATCGAGCGGAAATACCATAGAAAAAAAATATGGCGATATCAGAAGTAATTTTGACTCCCAATAATAAATTACACTTCCAAGTTATTGTCCGCTTCCGCAGCATTAATGTTATTATAGTCATTGTGTGTGTAATCGCAATCTGTAAGTAGCCATATCCATTTTGATAAACACTAAACACCGCAACATGACCAGACTTCCTTCCACACAAATGTTTAAAGTTTATGCAAATAACACAACAGTACTTATAGGGATGAATTCATAACACATCAACAAAATTTATTTTAATATTTTTTACCATTCACATAAATAAGGATATTTGGGTGGCAACAAATCAATATCATTATTGGAATTACATTATATCCTAATAGACAGAATAAAATTAAAAATAACTAGTAAGGGATTATATTATAGCGATTATATTTAACTTTCAAAACAAACGAGGCACTGGAAAATTAGTGTTCGAGAATAATATTAATTAATTTACATAATAATATTATATGCACTTTTACTATTAGGTAATAATAGGTTTGCAATATTATAGTAATATAGTACACTCCATTAATATACAAGGTTTTATATATACATACTATATTCATAATACATAACTATGGCTTATAACAAGGAAGCTAGAAGGGAATATATTTTTTTTATTTGCAACAAAGATTTTCGGCTCATTCCTACTATAATCGATCCGAACAACACCTATTAATTATTTACCACATTGCAAGATGGTACGTCAACCACCACATCAATAAGGGTTGGAAACCTGCCAAGGTGAGTAAAAAATAAAGCCTTCGTTTGTTACCGCTAGTCACATGCTCATGGTGTGTAACACTGTAGATCTGAACCTTCAGAGTGCGAATCTAGGTATTAAAAAAATCAATTTCAAATGAGGATGATTGTTTATTTTTAATAAATTAATTGCATTTCAATGTTATACATTAAATATTAAACAGTTCATTATGTAATATAAATAAAATATTTTTCTAAATTGTTTAAATCACTTACAAGGAAGACGGAAAGGGTTATACTGAAGTACAAAAGAGCTGCAAAGTATCCGGTTTTACTGAGTAAGGCGCAGGCAACTAAAACGAAGATCATTCTGCGAAGGAAAAACAACACATTAAGTTATGAAACATTTAGTGTGTACGTACTAGGTAAAAACCAAAAATAACGCATGATGTTTGCTGTATCAAATCCCAAATTTGGAGTAACACAAATAAACTTACCCAACAAATTTGTACGAACAAAATGCCAGTAAGTCAAAAACTTTTAAATCTGTCTGAATTATGTAGGTACAACCAGTAAACACCATGATTTCCAAAATTAGCCACCCCACCGCCGAACTCGCTTGCATTCCCAGCACTTCAGGAGTAAACCTATAACAAAAATGGAAATCAATAAGAATACAAATACAGGAATAGGAATACCAATACTGCAATGTTCAAATATTATTTTAAATGCATTTCAATTTTTGTGTGTGTCATAGTCATAGTGTACACGATGGCGAAGATGCGTGGAAGTTTGCCTTTCTTATTTCAAATAATTTACAATTCAACTTGATAAAATTAATACTTATGCCTTGATTTGCTTTACAGCTTATTTTAAATTATAGTTTTAAAGAAAGAAATTTACCTTTGCTGTAAACCCAAACTAACTCCTGCAACCAAAATGAACGTAATGATGGCCATCAATGGTATGTATAGATCAGGAGCGTTGACTTCATTTCTAGGCTGAACGGCATCATCTTCATTTTTATCAAATCGTATTGACCAGTCCTGCAAAAAAATTATCCATTCAAATCATTACAATTTCATAACTAATTTTCCAGATCAGACTACATATAAGACAAAAGACCAGCCTCCAGTTTTCAATTCTGAAGCCTTCAGAAATAAATACAACGGGTGACAGGTACATAGAAAGCACTGTACAATGTAATCATCTGAAGGTTTCCGTCTATAAATAAACGATTTCGGAAACCTATTATCAGCTGGAATTGCCGGGATAACCCCGTTAAGCTAAAAGTTAAAGCAACAGGACTTGCCTTGTGAGTGAAAGGAAAGAACAGCAGGCCCATCTTCTTCAGTACATAGGTAGTATCAACAGCGAAATAATATTTCAACTTAGAAACTGATACAAATTTTTGTAATTTTTGATCAACCATTTCTTTTCCTTGTCCGACCAGGTTTTCACCATACTGCTTTGCAAAGTTTGTGATCATTGGGTCAAAATTTCCCATTCCCATATTAGGTTGAAAATAGTTCTGGTTAGGTGGTGGAGGTGCCCCTTGGCCTTGTTGAGAATTAGGGTTTGGATGTCCACCGGCCTGCTGACCATAAGGACTTCCAGCATTTGGATAGTAATAGTAAGGCTGTCCGTCATTACCATAACCTCCGCCATAGTTGTACTCGTTTGACTGATCGTTATACATGGTCAGAAGTTACTTGTATTATTTTCACATTAACTTTCAAAGGATCTGAAAATTACAAATATGATAATGGGGAATTACTAAATAATAATACCATATTCAGCATGTTCAACTTTAAATGATGCTGGTACATGGTAAGTTAAACTGATTCAAAAGCACAGGAGAATGTTTTACATACATGTAGGCATTGCCACATACCAACCCCTTGTTTATTGAAGCAAAAACTAATGATGATATAGCTGATAACGAATACCGAACAAAAAAAAACGAGTCCCAAATTTTAAACTTGTTTAAGAAATACAATCAGTACGTAAAATCATTAAAATACCAAATACTTAATTTACATATACTGACATAACTAGATTTATCATTAAAAAGCATTATTAAAAAAGCTGCGCGGATGGGCCACTGTCACTGACTCACTGACTTCAGATGACAAGGCAGGCGAATTTGTTTGTACGCTATATACACAACGTTGAACGTAATTATAAATAATTAAGTATATGAAGTAATGTAGAAACATCGTATATGTAGCATCAAGACGTAACATACGCTGTGACGTTTAGCCTAGTTAGTAATTAGTAATGTAACGTGTAACCCAATACTTAATTAAAATGACTTTTGATTTGCCGTAATTTGATTTCCAATTCCAGTACTATCACTATTACTTCTGGTTGCTACTATCAGAAATACATGAGAAAATTAGCAATGACGAAATCACTTACTTGAAAGTTTTCAATCTTAGTTAAGGACCACTAGCAAATTATTAATTTTGGCGTAAATGTTCGAATAATGTAATTTTGAAAGCGATGAAAGGGCAGGGCTTTTCAAACCCAACTAAAACACTAGAATTAACTTTCATAGACTGTCAAATAGTCTAATGAAAGGAATCCAAATCTGTATTTATTTTGTGACTTTGACTTATTAACAACTAATAAAATAAAACGGAAAGTATTACTATTCAAAGGCGATATTAATTCCCCCTCTTGAACGTGGCCGAAGCACCATGTGAGTTTTGTTCATGGGTTCCAAATACAAATCCGTAGTATCATGTCAAGCACATGCAGACAGCTGGTTGTAGTTGTAATTGAAAGCGTGCATAAATTACGTAGTACCAAAATTAAAAATTTTGAACCCCTACCATCCCTTTTTTGGTATGTACGCCTATATAAAAGGATAGGCAACTTGAACCCCTATCCCCCCTCCACATACCACGTAATTTACGCACGCTATTGCGGTCGTATCTTAAAGTGACGTGAATGCTTTCCCAACATACATTCGTACAATAAAGGATTGTCCATAAACGACATCATTGGTAGGGTTAGTGGGGCTAGCCGGGTATTGATGATCTTTAACATATTATCCCATGTTAAAGATATGAGGTTTGAGGTTAGCTTTATTAAGGAGTCAGGCACTTCTGCATACAGCTGTTTTTCAAGAACGGACTCACACATATGCACATATGCATTTTCGCAATAAGCAATAATGAATGTATAGCATGTATGTAGGTGGGGTAGCAAAAGAGCGATAATTTGAATGACGTCATTTACGGACCATTTCCAACTGGACTTGGTATCATTCATTGGGGTACCATCATATATTACAAAGTATATAGTGCTACATCCGAATGACAAAGACAGAAATTGGGTGGGTGTAATGAACTGTGATGGCGTGAAATGTGTTCGAAATAATAGCGGCTAATAATATATGCAAGAGTCCCATGGATATTTATTCATCCATGAGATTCAGAGAGATTCAGATTTTTGAGAGATCAGAACTTTTGAAGGTACTCAATCTCAATCCAATCGCCTCGCCAGTCAGTGTATGTTTACATTGCCATCTGCCATACAGCCGTCACTTCTTTTCGGAGAAGAGGTTGCGTGCGGAAATTTAACTAAAACGTGCAATTAGTACGGATGTTACAGCCTGGAGCAGAGGATCGATTTTTCCGGCTGAAACTGTTTTGTCTGTGTTTCGGTTTCGGGGAAGTTAATCTGTGATTGTTGATTGTGTAAATAATTATTATCAATTTATGATCTTTCTGATTGTCGTTGTCTGTACATTTCGTTTTACAAACTCTCAGTCTGACGAAATTTGTGTTGCTATTGCAGACTTTACAGACTGAAATTTCAACATTTAATTGTGCCGCATGTGCCACACTGAAAGTGAAAGAGTGAATAGGGACGAAAAATCTAATATCATTGTCCTTTGAGTACCTTGTGGAGGATTGTGATTTTAACCTACATCCAAAAATCATTACTTACGACTAACATAAGGTATGTTGCAATAATTATTCCTAGTTTATTTTATTCTTGTGATGTGTACTGGTTGTGTTGCCGTGTTTTGTTTTTAATTTTACTTCACTTGCGAGCTCCAAACTGATGTTTTCAGTGTTTAGTGCATTAGTGCATATAGTATATTATAGCGACGTACAAGTTAATGTTAATTGGGAATTTATAAGATGTAAACTTTTGTGAATTTCACCCTTATATTCCATTTTCAGTTATTGATTTTAAGTCATAAGTTGTGGGCTGAGCATATATATTGCCAGTCAAAGACTAAATAACCGGCAACCGGAGGTTGGAGGTCTGCGGTTGGACTGAAGAAGAGGGCGCACAATGCCGCACATAGCCGCACTTGCATATATACCTTAATATGCCGCACATGTGCGGTATATCTACGTATGCCGCACTTCTGCTATGCCTTACTATGCCGCACATTCTTATGTGCGGCAGACTTTACTATACCTTCTTTTGGCCACCACTTGAGGTTTATATCTTAAAGTTTAGGTTAGGTTTGACGGGGGGGGGGCGGGGGGGGGGGGGTAGGAAAAACTGACTGGAAACGGTTAGGTTATTTTTTTCCCTCGGCCGCCGAAGGCGGCCCCGCCGCAGGCGGGAGGGAAAAATATAACCTATCCGTTTTCAGGCAGCTTTAGGAGCCTGGTTCAGTGTTAATTCGGATAATAATTACCTACTACAGATGTGCGGTACAAGTGCGGCATAGTAAGGTCTGCCGCACATGAGGATGTGCGGCACGGTAAGGTATAGCAAAAGTGCGGCATTTGAAGAGATACCGCACATGTGCGGCATATTAAGGTATACGGATGTGCGGCTATGTGCGGTATTGTGCGCCCTCTCCTTCAGTCTTATTCAATATTGAGATGAATATATTTTTACAATTAGTAATCTTTTTTAAATGACTTAACAAAATTGTTGCGTTCTCAAAATTAATTAATTTAATTATTATAAGCTCGTAATTACTATGAATTTTTGTAATTTCAAATGCTGACTATCCAAGGTCAAAGGGAAAGGTTTCTGGACAGTGTGTACAAGGACTAGACACCTTGCACTTACTCGGCTCGAACTTTAAACATGTTTTTATTCGTTGTAGATTGTCAACTGTTGACTGTAGATAATCGATAACTCATCAGTAACCAGTATTAACGAATTGGAAGTATAAAATGTCTTTGGAAGCACCTCTTGAAAATCTCCGAGTGTCTGGAGATGGGGCTCCTGCAGATGAAGATTTGGTCACTCCATGGGACGTACAAAGTACATCAGAAACCGGAATTGATTATGATAAGCTCATAAGTAAGAAAAATTACTTAAAACTTTTGCTGCAAGTCACAAATGTCGCTAATTTTAAAGCAATTATCCCAAGTAAAAGTTAATGAGTTAAAAATTGATACTATAGAGCGATTCGGCAGCGAACCAATGACGCCAGAACTGATTGAAAGAATTGAAAGAATAACGAAAGTACCTGTGCATCCATTTATCAAGAGAGGAATATTTTTTAGCCATCGTGATCTACATTCAATACTGAAAAGACATGAAGAGGGCAAGCCGTTTTATTTGTACACCGGTCGAGGTCCGTCATCCAAGGCGATGCATTTAGGTCATCTAGTTCCTTTTTTGCTCACAAAGTAAGTTTCAATTGTTATTACGAGGTAGTTTAGCTCAACATAGTATTGCAAATATTGTATTGATATGTATTGATGTATTTGTCTGTATCCAGATGGTTTCAAGACGCTTTCGACGTTCCTCTTGTAATTCAGCTCACTGACGACGAAAAGTTCCTATGGAAAAATTTATCCGTGGAAGAAGCGATGAAAGTACGATCTATTTATTTTTGCTTTTGAATGACCTTACAGGTTATAAATATAATACGTTACCTGATTAGTAGTTATTTAGTACAGTTCGTTATTGCCCGAGCTATTTTGTTTTCAATGACACAGTTTTAAAATTTATCTAATTGGAAAAACCAGCAATAACTTCGAAATCCTTGATTATTCTGTTATCTTTGAATACGATATAGTTTACTAATGAATGAACTGGCTTAATATGTAATTGCAGATGGCAAAAGAAAACGCAAAAGATATTATTTCATGTGGATTTGATATTGAAAAAACGTTTATATTTACTGATTTCAACTACGTAGGGTAAGTACTGAAGTGTGTTTATTCGTAGTATGTATATGATTAGTTTCAATCTTATCTTTATCGCTTGTGTGGACTTATGTAGTATAATCATTTGTTTCAGAGTAGTCGTATGTAATTCATGGGATAGTATTACTTTATTTACAGGCAGTGTCCGGAATTCTATCGGAATATAGTTTCTGTTTCCCGTACTGTGACATTTAATCAAGCACGTGGGATTTTTGGTTTTGTTGACACAGGTATGTCCTTGACCATAGTGAATACTGTGATATCTGAAATAAAATGAATGTATGAATGAATGAAACAATCTTTGACTTCAGATTGCATTGGGAAAATTCATTTTCCATCGATTGAAGCCGCTCCGTGCTTTCCTACAAGTTTTCCTTTCCTTTTCAAGACGCGGAAGGATATCCCATGCCTTGTACCATGTGCAATAGATCAAGTATGAATAATCCCTTACGTATTTCGTTAACGTCATTATTTTTTTTAAATGCTTGAAGCTTCGTATTGCTTATTGACTTAACTCGTTAGTTTTTTAATACACTCGTCATAGGATGCTTTTAATCATTAACATAACCTGCCAAAGAAACAATAAGTAAAAGCTTATTTTTTCGAAATTATTTAATTACCTTATTTGATTATGTTGTGCCATAGGATCCATATTTCCGAATGACTCGTGATGTGGCTCCTAGACTGGGCTATCCAAAGCCAGCACTGCTGCACTCATCATTCTTCCCTGCTCTTCAAGGCGCTCAAACAAAGATGTCCGCTTCAGATGAAAACTCAGCAATATTTTTGACTGACACGGCGAACCAGATCAAGAAAAAGGTACGACAATTTGCAGCCCATTCAATAAATTTGTGCTGCAAAAATCGCGGCGATTGCTTTTAATATGATACTTGCCAAAAATTAATTATGACCTTTTTTATTGTAGATAAATAAATATGCATTTTCTGGAGGAAGAGCAACAATTGAAGAGCATCGTGAGCTAGGAGGAAACTGTGAAGTTGATATTGCTTACCAGTATATGAAATTTTTCTGTCCTGATGATGATCGATTAGCTGAAGTCAAAGAGGTCAGTAAGTCGAACAGTTGTGTTGTTTGATACGTTTTTTATTCTTTATGCGATTCATGTTCATGTTCATGTGATTATTAGTTTTCCTTAATGTCATGTCATGTGAGATTACATTTAATAACAAAATTTTAATTTAACGTTAAACAATACGAGTATTCTGAAGCGTTAAAGAAAGTATGTTCTGTAAGTCATTTTAACTTTAAATAATTTGTTTATCTTTCAGGAGTATTCATCTGGTAAAATGTTGACAGGCGAATTAAAGGCAATTCTTATCGCAGAGTTGCAGAAGCAAGTTGCTGAAATCCAACAACGACGTGCACTTGTCACAGACGAAGTTGTTGCAGAGTTTATGCGCCCACGACAACTGAAATTTAATTTTTAATGTAAACGCCTATAAGCTCGATTTTATTATTATTATTATGCATTGATGTTCAATGTACTAACTACAGCTAGTGGGAATTGGGATATGATTTTTAATTCACTATACAACGCTATTAAATTGCTAGCAGCTCCAAAGAATCATCAGTTAATTTAAAACCAATTAACACAATAAATTAATTACAGTGTAGCAGATAGTCGATTCTGTACTTGTAGAATTTTCGAGAGATCTGCAAGTTGTTATTATACTAGCAATATACTACGTTTACCTAGCAGCAAGCCTAACTCAGGGGCTTATTATTCCTATCTAAGGTTTAGTTGTACAAGCTAAAGGTTCACCTCAGCGTTTGTGAGTTAACCCTATTTGTCTTAAATTATTCACGTATGTCTGGATTTTTAAATGCATTCACAGAGCTCATTTTGATTTCTACGTCCTGTATTGTTAAACTTGATTTAGAAATTAATTGCAAATTGTTTTCCTCCCTTTTCTTATGTTTGTTATGTGCGTTGTTAATTATGAATGAGATTCACCAGTTTACGTCCAAGTTTAAAAGTATTTCTAGCATGTGTAGCATAAACGCTTTACGCTCTAACCATCACATGTAGCGCGGTTAAGAAATTTAATTTATTTCTAATTAAGCAATAATTAAATCATTTTTTATCAATATAATCTCAAACAAATTCATGTCACAGGCATACAATAAAATTATTAAATAGAAACACTTAAATAAATAAACATCTGATGCACTATCCGTTTACACCTACACTGTTTCATGAAGTATTTTATTTTTATTTTTACTATAATAACCGCGTAACAATTAAATATGTAAAATATCGTGCTGGAAATATCATATTCAGATTGAGAAGCATCATTTTTAGCAACGTTTTACTCGGCATAACATTCTATACACGTCATTAAAGATCTTGAGCAAAACAAACAACGTATTTCAAGATGTACATATATTATACAGACTTTCACACACTATTTGAAATGTGGAATTCCCTTAGGTATGTAGGTTAATTATTAATTACATAATTTTGTTCGCATCCAGCTTTCATGGCTACTTTGCAGGAGCATATAATTTATTGTAAGTCTTAAAAATTACATAGGCGATACTTAATTTCCGCTGCATTGATTCTGGTAGTGTGTGAATATTTTTTGCAAGCGACTTTAGTTATGAAGGGTCAGTCAACGAGGAGCAAACAGGTAATGAAAAATATACTTTTACACCTATATGGAAGGAATTTACTTTTTAAAACAAAAAGCCGAACACAATAAAAGCAAAAATAAAGCAGAGTCAACATTTCTTGGAATGCTCTGTGCAGTTCCTGACGTTCTGTAACTGACTTCAAGGTCTTTAGTATTTTCAGTGGCAGTGACATTTCTCGGTTTGGGTGAACACGAACTTGAGTTTAAACGAGGATCCACGTGAACGATGATTTTTTCAACTAAAATAATACTGCTTTTACCCGGTGAGGCTAAGATTTGTAATGCCTGCAAATTGAAAATATTGCACATAAATAATCCTGTGATGTAAGTACTTTTAAATATGCTATTAAATATTTATGGACGAAAATTATTTTTAAAAAACTATATATAAAAACTAGAAGCTCACGCTCACATTAACATTGCACACTTCGTTGAGATCAAACGTAATCAGGGACACGGTTGAATTATGTAAAACCTTTGTTTCCAGATGCCTCCACCCAAGACTATTCGAAACATGTGAATTACCAGTCAAAGAAATAGATCCACCCTGAAAGTAACCTTTGACTTCTACTGATGTAGGCTTCCCAATCCCTTTATAACTCCCGTCGTACACAAAGTTACAAGATTCAGCATGGCACGGAAACCAGAAACCACTTCCAGTTGGTAAACCATTGAAATCCCCCTGAACTGGACACCCGAATGTCCAAAAATCCTCAAAATAGTCACTGTAATGACAAGTTACTTCATACCATTCCTTCTCTTCCTCATCCTCTTTCGTATCCAGTACAATTTTATCAATGATGGGCTCTGTATGTTGTGTTTCCTTCTGCTCCTCAAGAATGATGGTAAAATTGTTTATGATTGAAAACCCTCCATTTGATTTTATTGTGACATTCAGTACCTAGAAAAATAACAAAAACATTACACTACGTTGGCATCGGCACTATAGCTGCGCATCATGAAAATACTAAACTTTTGTTATAAGCTTGTTCAAAATAAACAAACTGAATTCAATAATGTTATGATAGTAAGTACTAGAAGGGAGAAACGGACTATAATCTCTAATTATTAATTGTTATCAGCATTTTTATTTAATTATAAAATTATACATAAGTATGATAATGCCCCCTGGGCCCCCATCGACGTTTATCTTAAACTGTAAAATATATCAGAACATAATAAATTCAGTGTAAAAACTGGAACTATTAGTTAGGAAAATAAGTCAATTTTTCTCGGTTGCAATCTTTGTAACCATATGTAATTAACTATATGCATAGTTGATAGTTACGTGTTCAACAAACCCACATAATTATTATAATTTGGTAGGTACCTGAACCTATATCATAATATTATGTATATAGTATATAGGTTCTATCATTCCATGATTACCAATTACTAGGATTTAAAAAAAATGCAGTATGCAACTTCAGCAAATTAAATTGATACAGTATGATAAAGTGAAGGGGATCTTCTTGAGTACCGCATATCTTCTAATACTACGCCGGACTTCATTAGAATGCGGGTCTCTAATAGAACGAAGGGGATTTGCTATGATGTAACATTGCATGTCTCTAATACAACGCGGGGGTAGACCTCCGAATTTTAATACAACGCGGGTCGTTGTATTAGAAGATATACAGTACTTGCATAACTTAATAATTATGCCACCTGCCACATTGTAATACTAGTATGCGTGCGTGGCATGGTGGTACTTTTATCACTTTTATGATGCGTTAGGCATTCCGTCATTTCTTATCACATAACTACTACATAATAAATTTGATTTAATTCAGGCAGTTTATTTAACCAATAAAAAACGCACTGTATTATTAATAGGTATGTATACTATACAAAACAATACATAAACGAAAAGTAAGTACCATCACCATCAATAATGTATTTAATGGAATGCAAATAGTGCAATGTTGTAAAACCGGATTTAAAGAGATAATAAAAATACTAACCGCTAGGTCCAGAAAATCTTCATGCACATACGTAAATGTGACTTTACTCATACTGAAGCTGGAAATAACAATATGAGGATCATGATTCCCATCATACCCACGCAGTCTCCCAATTTGATAAACATTTCCCCTGTCAGAAAAGTATTCTGCTAAAATGAAGACTTGGGCTTTCGAGTCAACGATTCCATCAATAAATACTTGTTTTATTTTCGTCCCATTTTCCACAATGTAAAGAATAGAGCATGAGCCCGAGTTATCTTGACATGAACCCCAAAACTCACTCGTGCCTCCATGACTCTGTACACTTTGCTGGAATTCATTCTCCGTTATATTTTGATTAGTTGTACTCGTAATAATCACAGATGAACACTTTGAGTCGGAATAAAATTCATCAAAACTAGAATATAAGGAGCAAGTCGTGTTTCCCTGCCCCAACCATTCCACAGTCCTTCCACTTTTCCCGCCCAGAATGATTTTTTTATCATTCAAATTACTATCTGTGTCAATACTATTGTGGTAGTGACGATTATGACTATGCCGCTTCCGGTGTTGTCTCTCACACACACAGTTTACCACCAATTCTATAAGAATCACAAGGGTAACCAATTCCACAAATTGGGGTATCCCACCGAATTTGTTCTTCAATTTCATTCTGTATCTTACAATATTATTCTTTAATATGTAAGTAAATTCCTAAATTTTTTTGAAGGGAGTCGCAGCAACACTCACTACCTTACTACCTTTCCATAGGTTCAAGCTCTAAAATACAACTGCGGATAATTAACTTGAAGTAATATTACTAAATAATATTTGTGCCCCTCCGTCTCCGTCTCCGTCTCCGTGCCGCCGGTTGAGATCTCTATGCAAATACTACGACCCAACCCTAATCTATTATAGACGGAAGTCTAACTTGTAAAATGACCACTCATCAGCATCACTACCCCAGCACCGGCAGTCACAAATTTTGCTGAGTTTAGTATTCCAAGTCACCGGAATGCCGGAATTTAAGTAAAACATGCATTTCGTTTAGTAAAAAAAAATCATTAATTTAAATGGAGACGAATTATATTGTAGGAAATGCAGAAGCTTCACGTATAACATTGTACAACATGGCAGTAGATGAGATGATAATTGATGAGTTCATTGTCCATTATTCTAGAAAATGATGAATCCGCCCAAAGTTCGAAAAACTCTAAATCCATTATTTTAATGTTTCCAAAGAATTCTTGCTCGAATATGCATAATTAATGCGGAGGTTTGGAAGGCGGCAGATTGACTTTAAATAACTTAGCTTTACACACAAGATAACACTTTTTCAACTAAATGCAATTTTTGGTATACACCCCACAATGACAGATTAAAAGATTAATTTTATAAGTGTAATGCACACTTATATATCTTTTACAATTTCGTTAATACACATTTCTTTCCAGGGGAAAAAACAAAGCTTTTTTTGTAGTAATCACTTAATCTCACTGTAAGTATAGTCTAAATTTCGTACAGATAAAAAAATCACTTCACCCCGTCACACAATTTTCGGTAGGTATATTATTTTGGTCGCTCTTGATATTTCCATGTAATTAAAACTCATGTGTACAACAGATAGTGACTATAAGTGGTAGTGTAAGTAAGAGCTAACGTAGGTACGGATGAAAAAGTAATGCTGTTTACTTATAGTTAGTAAAAACTTTACGTGAAGTTTACATCGAGGTTGGCCAAATGTTTTTGTATCTATTCAATTCAATTCAGTTCAATTTTATTTTAAATGTAAAGGTATTAATAACATTCCTGTTGTTTTCGTCACGCTGTATCTAAACAGGAGATTAAAAGTTAATAAAATAAAATATACTAAAATACTGACTACTTACACCCACGTATTTATCATAAATTTCGTTATCATATATAATAAATATTTGGTACTGTAACGTCTGTAACACAATAATTATTTTATTAACTTTTGAGCTTATGTTTAGATGGAGAGTGTCGGTACACGAAAACAAGTAACAACAGAAATGTAACAAAACCTCTGCACTTGAATAAAATAAAAACGAATGGAAAAGTTCAAGGTTCCACATTCAGAATTCAGATCTACAGAATGTCAGTCCTCGTTCGTCTTCGTAGCCATAAAGGCGAAAGGCGCACACAAACAGTCAAGACGGAAAATGAAACTGTATGTAGAAGGAGAACTCTCACATTTTTGTCCTGAAGACAGACTGAAGACGTATATTTTTTTTTGCTCCAATTTACTCACGTTGTAATAGTAGTAGTCAAATTAAGGCAGCAAAAAATAATTTTTACTCCATTTTTTTATGACGGTAATTCAACCTAATAAAGGTGGTATATACCTAGTTCAGTCAGGTCTTCAGGTATACACAATGAATGAATGGGAATGGACACTGCATAACATAGCACACAACACAAGACAGACAAAACCAGATTAAAATGTCCTGCCTCTGAATGCCCAGACCACTTATTCTAAATTCTATTCAATTTACTTTTCAACTCAGTCAGTACTGTTCCTTTTGGAGTTGGATGCTCCAATTCATGAGAATTGTAAAGCCTTTTTTTTATATTAGTAAGTTATTACATAAGTATTTTTCTAAATCGAAATCCAAATAATTCCACACGAGGTCATAATTTTTAGCCGCACTGTTGCTCACCCAAACTCCTAATCTCACTGGCCAGTCGCGTACTATATAGAAAGAGATACACTACACAAACCCCAACTTGAGCCAAGCCACGAGGACCAGGACCAGACCACCACGCACCACCGGAAATAATCTTATATTTGTTGACGTTCGGTCTCGCAAAATGAAACTAAACTACTACCTGTATAAGTACTTTACGTGACGTACCTACCTGCTTACCGCTCTATACACTCTGACTCCCTGAGCAGATAGTTCTATCTGTCTGTAAGTCTGTAAGTTTTTGCGATTATATTATATTATGAGTCATTTACGCTAACATGATCAACTCTGACTATGACTTCGGCACTGACTTTGGTTCTGGTTCTGGTTGAGCCAGGCCTTTTACTCACAGTCGACGACAAGAACTAAGAAAGAAGCTAAACTAATTGATGATAAGCACAAAAGGTACGAGCCCATCATCAGCATCAGCATCAGCATCAGCCCATCATCTCCCTCAGTCAGAGTACTCATCTATAGGTACATACCAGACTACATGAACCACTGCCTAAATACTAAATGGGATACACAATGTTGTTGGTTGGATGTATCTGTATATATACAAAAAGCTAAACTGCTCTCTCATGAAATACGCAAACATTATAAACAGGGTATAAGGTGTACCCTGGCCTGGTGCTGGGATGGCATGGCATGGCATGGCATGCCTCAAGAATGGGGAATACAGAGATACTCTCTGTTATGTAAGTAAGGTACGTATCTCGGATAGTACAGATTGTACAGAGATACTATGTGCCGTGTGGGACAGACAGACACTGAGAGAGAATGGCATGATGAGCACATTCAAATGCGAATTCGACTTCAAATTCGAGGTTAGAATCCTCCTGCCTCCGTCCTATATGAAATCTGCATGGAAAAGTAAGTATAACACATTATTTCTATGTTATTGGAGTTTGTTACCTTCGGCTGTATGTAGGCTGTGATCGTGATGTAAAGTAGGTAGGTAGTCTCTTGGCTCGCTCAAGTCTGCACTTTGCAGATTGTAGGCTGAATATAAATATTATGTGTAACTACTGATACTAGAGTTTGTGTGGTGTCTAAAGGATGAGGCATATGTCTGCTCCTCAATTCATGGGAATATATACATGGACACACACACACACACACACACACACACACACACACACAAATTACAAAAAAAAATATTTGACTTATTATCTCGACACAATTAGTCTTATAAAGTCTTATAAAGTCTTGTGGCTAAAAGTACATCAATGTTAATTTAAATGGTAATTTTCATTGACTTACTCTCAGACCTCAGACGACGGGTCCTCCAACGCTTGCGATAGGCTTAAGTTGAATGGGAGAAACACCGTTCAAGATAATACCGGACGGAACAAATTGCATTAAAATCATTTAAAAAAATCCATACATAGTAAATTAAAGTAACCTATATACATATAGCATGTATAATATTTCGCACTAATTCTTATATGTACATACAGATTACAGGCAGAAGACTTGGCTAATTTTTTAGGCCTGACCACTTGACTGACTTGATTCTTGAATTTATAAAGACTTGTATGTATTTGCATGCAATTTTTTGAACCAAAGGATCTCAGTTATTACAACAGCAGAAACAGAGAATATGCGTGTGGTAACATGGCGTATTAGAAAAAATTCAAAGATAATCGCTCTTCTTAAAAATAATGGAGTCATGAATATTGAATAATGCACTCAAAGACTCAAATGTGATGAAATATCAGGTTATAACATTTCAGTATACACCAATTGTCATTCGAGCATTCTGACCATATAGCTTTGCATTTCAAATATCGATATTGAAAGCTCTCAATTTGCAATAATAATTACAATTGACAATTTTTATGATTATGACAATGACAAGTATTGGAGATTGGAGTGTTACGTAACAATACAAATGACCACGACTGTATAACCAGGCACCCATTAAGAAGACAAAATGAAACCAAGGTTATCAAGAATGTCATACCTTTTATCTGGATATCTGGATTGGGTTACACTAAACTACAGTATATATTTAATGAATTTCCCCTGTTCAATTTTAGTATATTTTTTTATTACATCCATCACGGAGAGTTTAAGCATGTAAGGCGTAAGGGGAATCGTGATTGATTATTCCAGCTTTCAAATATCCACATTATATTATTATTTATATATTTGAATTCAAATATTTAATAGCTGATTTCTTGATATAATTATTGCAGTGGCCTTAGAGAGCTGATACGAATATGGAGGAGTATTTGAAGTTGAAAAAGAGAGAAAAATTAGAATGCAGGCCAGCACCATACCATGCCATAGTACTGCAGTCTGCAGTACGAGAGAAATGTTGACATTATTATTAATAGTTCCCTTCAAATGAAGATCGGAGATTGTCTGCCTAGACTATGCTATATGGTGTGATGTAAGGATGAAATTGGCATAAAGGTAATGGGCAGTCCCAAAAAGGGTATCGGCAGTCACTGGCAGTTATTTAGAAAACAAGCGTATTGGCAGTATAGTCGAATATTGTGTAAAAACTCACAAAATTACTCTTTATTTTGCGGTTATTGGCAGTATTAAAAATTCTCGTTCCTTGTCATACTTTTTGCATAACTAATGCATCACAACTAAACAAATGTGAATTTGAATGAGTTTACGTAATAGATGTATGGCTTTTCAGGCAAGCTTTTTCTCAGTCCGTTTCTATATTCTGTCAGAACGACATGTCTTTACAGGCGTCGTCTAGGTTTAGGACAGTTAATACTTGGAAGCTTGTCAAATCTTACGAATCATTAAATGACGCTTAGAAAAGTATTGCAGATAAGTGGAAGAGGAGATATTCCAACACGTCAACTTTCGGGGATTTATCGGTGACTACTTCAGTTTACTATTGTTTTGTTCATGGAAAGAGTTGTCAGGCAAAAGTTCAGCTTGTGTATAACCAAGAAAAAGGAAGCACATCTTATTTTGAGCTAGAAGACATGAATCATAGTAATTTATCATTGAAGACCAAGTCAGGGCTGTCGCATTCTCAGAAAGAAGCTGTTAAGCATCTAGCACAGCAAGGACGAACAAGACCAAATGGAATGTTACGATCTATGGAATCACTTGAACTGTGCGTCGTCCCAATAAAAAAGAAGCTGTGCCAGTATTTAAAAGGTGAACGTAGCAAAGTGAACAATACAGTTATATATCTTAGTGATCTAACCGAGTGGTGTTCAACGCGAGTAACTATTCCCGAAGATGATGATCAGCCCTATGTTGTGTCCTTTAACGCAGACGTCTTGGAAGAAAATAATGATTTACAACGAAGGAAAAGGGGAAGACCTACAAATGCGAGTCGCCAACCACTTATTCGACAATAGTATTTTTTATTTCGTATCATCTTACTTCATCTTACGTTCTATTTTTTTCGTCTTAATTCATTACTTTTCATTTAATATGACACCTAAGTATTACCAAAATATTTAGTCAAAATAAAAGTTTAATTTCCAATTTCATACTGCCTATTGTGTACATTTAATTTCCACTGCCCATTGCCGCAAACACTGTACTGCCGATAAGATACGCGTTAATTCACTGCCCATTCGCCCCCCCCCCATACTGCCGATTACCATGCAGCCGATGAAATTTAATGATAAATACATGCTATATATGCTATGCTATGGAAACACCTGCCAATGCCAAATGTTCTGTCTTGTGTGACTTGAGTCGAGTCTGACTCTGAATCCGAATGAATGCCGGATACAGAAGAGCAGAACACGATACTTATTATTACGTTCCCATACCAATCTGTTGAAAATTGAATGAAATGTACTGGCAGTAGTAGGCAGTGGCAGTACAGTACGAGTACTGTGTCTCATGCCATGTTTCATGTTTTTACCACAGTCATGAATATGATTTAAGCGTCTCCTTAACATCATTCACATATAGCTACTAGCACTATAGGAGCATACACTATACTTACACAAGTATACCTATCTATGTAAATTACTTTACAAATGGAATGCATGTAGCCTCAAAAAAAATTGCCTTAATTCACTTTCTACTGTTTAAAAGGCCTTAGTAAAAAAAGTGTAATACTAAAATATATAAATAGAGTACTTGATCTAGTATTTTATACACACAATCTATATATGCAGTCCTCTCCGTTTTCGTTATCGTTTATCGCTCTAAACTCCTCTCAGCCATGAGAATAATTATTGTTTGTAAAAATAAAAATAGAGTATTTATTTTTACATGTATTTTGTACCACATCTAGAATATACGGTATACGGGGATTCTAATTCAGCAGGCAGATCCCAGTATCCCAGGAGAGCCTATATGCCTATAAGCCAGAGCTGAAAAACCAGAAGTAGGTACGAACAGCCGAAAGAACCAGAACCAGAACCAGAACCAGAACCAGAACCAGCAGAGCTTTAAAAATGTGTGATATCATTCCCTATTCCATTCATCATCATCACCACCATACGTAACTATTTTAGCAGATTTACTATATACACGCTATACTGCTGCTTTATAACTTTAAATCCTGTTTTTTGCAGTTCATATATATACTGATATTTCTATATCCCTATAATATAATGTTTATGGTAATGAACAAATGAACCTAAACCTAAGCTCAAGATTATAGACTCTTTGCTCAGGCAGGCAGGCAGGCAGGGAAGCCCATGGCATGATGGGTGAGTTAGTAACAAAATTCAGAAATCAAGCCATTCACGCATAACCTAAATTGGGAAAGGAATATACAGGGGGGCGGCAGCCACATCACTGTCGATGTCGATGTTACAGCAGCAACAAAAAAAATCATCCTTAGCTATTTTTGCACTACATAATATTATCTTCATAGACTAAAAATGTAAGTGAAGACGACGGGAGCCCATACTACTGACTTTTGATAAAGTAATACATAATACATCTGTACACAGATACTGAATTATGGAACTGAACTAACGAAACGAGTAACACGAGAAAAACTGGGAACTTCTGCTGTATTCCGGATTCCTACACAATATCACTATAATATAGACAAAGTCTAGACCTATTTAGACAAAAGATTACATAACGTAAATACCGGCCGGCCGGTACATGAACACATGCCGAGACCGATGCGATACAGCGAAAAAGGACTTTTATAACTATATAGAGTGAGCTATATAAGCGAAGCGATGACGACAACGAAAATGACAACGATACAACAGACACTAAAACTAGGTAGGTACATGTTTTTGTAAGAATTTACACTGTATGACTCAATACATATTTTTGCACTCTGACTCTAACTTTGCGAGTGAATAAATTCTTAGGAAAAAAAAGAAGAGAATACAGGATGAAGCTATATGCTCACAACAAGACTTTATGTTAAAGTCAACAGTCTGCGCCAACGCCAACTGAACATGTTAACGAGTTTAATTTATAAGCTGATGTGATTCTTGACTCTGACTCTGTGATGGAAAATATTAATGTATGTAAGGGGGCCGTTTATTAATAGCAGTGGAGGGAGTAAGACAATGGAGCTGAGAGCAACAACCAGAGCGAGACGTCAGCTCGGTCAGTTATTTTCCGCGGTCTATAGCAGTGAGGGAATGTAGGTATAGGGACAGGAGCGGGATAGTTAGTATAGGAGAATGGAAAAGAAGGGCAGGGCAAGGAACGACGGTTGACGAGTTGGATGGTGACGTGGCACTCTCATCCGGAGCTGGGCTCCTCTCGTCCAAACTAGGAGTTTGATTTTACTTCCTAACTAGAGACCGAACGATATACAACGTCGGGTGGAGCAGAGCTTATTGAGGTTAAGTTTTAAGGTTGCCCGCCGCCATCTTGGATTTAACTATTATTATTACTTTATTAATTTACCTACTCCTCCATTAAGTATAGTTATGAAAGTTATTGTTAATTACTAGTGTGAAATAAGTGTAATTAATTGATCAGTCGAGTTGTAGCCGTTGCGGCTGTATATTTATTTGTAAATTGTGAAACACAAAACTGACATAGAACGGGAATTATTAAACTGTCATTTCCTGTAAAGTGAACCGGGTAGAACCATTAATTTGAGAGACATTACGGCCCGTAGAAGCCGGCATAAGAAGTGTTGTGGTGCATAGCATAACCGGGCACCGGAATTATCGCGGTCTTTAAAGTAATTCCGGGTGCCAGTGGCGAGGCTTCATACCGGCACCGGCACACCGACCATAGCACTTGTGCATCCCATCTTCCACCACGGAGCATATACCGAAGCACCGGGAAGTTGATAGTCCTACCAGGACGGTCTTGATACGTAAACCGAAGAGGCCGAGAAGAAGCGGACCGGGCGAGGGAGACAGCCGACCGGGCAAACGCGGTCGAACTGAGCTACGTGGAACACCATCCCAAGACGCGGCCACCGAGGCGCGGTCGGACTTTGGTCCAGCTAGAAGGGGAACCGCGACCGGGAAGCGTAGCGCGGTCCCGGCCCGTCCAGAACTTCTTACATCCCAAGAGACGGATACCGAGACGCGGTCGATCTCTGGTTCAGCAAGTGGAGGAGCCGCGACCGGGAAGCGTAGCGCGGTCTCGGCCCAGCTAGAACTTCCAGTTTTGCGGCTATCAGGCAGGAAAAAGGGAGAGATTGGGAATTTCTACGTGACACTGGCGACTGTGACGGACACAAGACTTTCGTCTTGTACAAGAACCACCGACGGCGGAATCGAGTAAGCTTTACAGGTTCTTTATGATTTTGATTTCCAAAAAGTGTAAGGTTAAGTACATAAGCGCAGAAAGGTGCGTAAGGCTCCTACTAGGTTTCGATCGAAGTGTGTTTGCTGGTAGTCATACCCAGGCGACATCAGGAAGCATCATAGACCGGAGTAGATAGGAGCGTAAGACAGGTGAATACTCATATACTCACATTCAACTTGCATTAAGCGCGTCAGCAAGTAGGTGCACCGGGATTTGGGCAGCGGTAAAGTTTCATACAGGCAGCATTTTAAAGCATTACAGACCGGGATAGGTTAGAGCGTAATACACTAACTTGCATAGTGCGCGTTATCCGGTGTATCTTTGCGGTGGTGAGCAGGCACACCGGGGTCCGGCTGCTGCGCGGTTTAGTTTGTCCACGTAGAGCGGTTGCAGAGCACATATCGCGGCGGTAAGGTTTTTAGGACCGCAGAGCAAGTTGTGGGTAGTTTTCGGTAAGATTAAGGGGCGAACACAAAAAAGTTCCGTATAGGTCTGGTCCCGGTTAAAGAGGCTGGTACGCACCCCGTGTTTTAAGCGGACAGCGAAGACCGAAGACTACAAGGATGAGCGAGCAGGAGTTTGTGACGGAGGACACAGGGACATCACTGGATCCGGGTCGACGAAGTAAGGAATCACGAGGTACCGACGGACAGGATGTGGAAGCAGGGCAGCACGGAGTACATAACTTTCGTGGCTCAGCGCACAGTGAAGGGTCGACCGGGGTCACACCGAGAAGTGAGGAGGAACAAGTCGGTTTAACTGACGTACCGACGGGCAAAGAAACGGTTGGGTTGGCATTGGTACATATGGCACGAATGCAAGAAGACATGCGGTCAATGCACCGGACGATCCGGGAAATACGCAAGGACCAAGCAAACATGAGTGGCCAACTGGCATCCTTAAGACGAGCCGCGGCACCGCATCATACCAGGATTAAACCGTCCCGGGTATGCATAGTCGGTGAGACCAGGCAACGGCGGACGGCCGGGGCAAATACCGAGTCTGGGGTGGACAGCAATCTAGCACTCACACAACCAACCGCGTCATTACCGGAAGGTGATGGACACTCCGACCCCCATAAGAACAGACGACCGCGTCAAAACAGAAACACAAACCGGAGGACCGGGATGTGGTGTTGTTTCTGTAGAAAGGCGACTCACAAGACAGAAGACTGTCGCTCACAAAAAGCGAAAGCGATAGCCAGGCACATACTAGCTAATGATAGTGAAAACCAGAGCGGCATTGAGGCATCGGCAGACTCCTTACCAAATCACGTACCGGAGAGTATGCAGGGCTGGTTCTCATCACCGGAAGACTCGGAGGAACCGGGATCCAGAGACGCGCGGAAGGAAATGCAGAAGGCGAAGAGGAAGGAAAGAAGGGACATACGGCGTCAGACCGAGAAGCGGAACCGGATGGGAAAAGTGAATGAATTCCAGAAAGTCGTTAGCGACTTGGAGGCAAAGCTTGCCTAGTTATCAACATCGGACGCTACCGCCTCTTTAAACTAGGTCCAGACACGGACAGAAAAGGGGACCCGTGTCGGTTACATAGAATGAATAATGCCCCTTACGCAGTAGTAAATATAGAACATAAGAATAAAATAGCTCCATATTTTGCTTTAATAGACTCGGGTTGTACGGCGCTCGCCATATCCAGGAAAGAGTGCGATAGGTTAGGGTTGAAGGTGAAAAGTTCGAAAGTCCGAATGTCGGGATTCGACGGTACGGTAGTCACGGCAGGCGGAGAGGTGACATTAGACTTTAATATCGCAGGCCGGTGGTTCAGGGAAGTGTTCTTGGTACAGGAGGGACTAATGAGCCCGATATTCATCGGGAATAAGTTCCGGTGGAAGCACGGATTAAGCTTTAACGACGTAGAAGGCGCGATGCGGTGGAACACGCAAGGGGAAGAAAGAGAAGTTTGCCAGTCGGTCCGCGGGTTATCGGCGAAGTCCGCAAAAGTTGGCTGTGATTCATCACTGACACCAACCCCGGACGAGCATGACCGGGCATGGATAAAGCAAACGCCAATTCAAGCGTTCGTTGAAGCTTTAGCCGGGAAGTACCGCAGGGTAGTACGGAGCGACGGTACATCGGGAATCACTAACGCGCTAGTTCATGACTTACGCATCCCGGTCGACTGTCCCTCCATACAGTGTAAACCGGCACGCAGACCACCGGCCGTAGCAAAATGGATAGACGAGACATTGCATGATTTGGAGAGACAGGGCAAGATACGGCGGTCGACTTCGGAATGTTCCTCACCGCTGTTGGTAATACCGAAGCCTAACGGCGACAAGCGCTTAGCGCTGAACTACATAGAGTTGAACAGCCATATACCGAAGACGCAGATCCCGGTCCCTGAGACTCGAAAGATCATGGAACGTCTCCCACGCACCCGGTTTATATCAAAAATCGACCTACAAGCGGGATGTGAGCAAATTCCGCTAGCCGAGGGCTCAAAGAAGTACACGGCATTTCACACTCAGAACGCTTCTTATGAGTGGAACGTGTTACCAAAGGGGCTGAAAACCGCGCAAACAATTTTTCAGAAACTTATGGAGAAGATTCTCGGTAAACTTATAGGAGAATCTGTGCATGTTGAATCGGGCGGTCTCTTGATCTTTAGCGAGACCGAGCAACTGCATAAAGAGCATCTGGAGCATTTATTTAAGATCCTAGATGCGTGTAACTTGTCAATAAATTGGAAAAGGTGCGAGTTTGACGTCCCTGAGGTAGAGTTCTTAGGCCATATTATAACTCGTTTCGAGATCCGGAAGTGCCTAAAGAAGGTAGAGGCGATCCGTAATTTTCCAACACCGGGAACGAAGAAAGAAGTCCAGCTGTTTTTAAACGTTATGGGGTGGTACATGCCGTTCATGCCGCGGTACGCCACGCAACTGGAACCCATACTGCAGAAGCTGAGACCGGAGGCAGATCCGAATATACCGTTTCGGTGGGGGGAAAGGCAGCAAGCGGCATTCGACGCGATTAAAGAGGAAGTTGCAAAGGAAACCGCTTGCAATACCATAAGTTACAACCATCCGCTATACGTATATACGGATGCCAGTGACACGGGATTGGGAGCGGTTCTCGCGCAAAAATACTACTGCAAAATTGCGGGTAAAGACCGATTTCGCATGATCGAATGCCGCAGCAAACTGTTAAATACGGCCGAGCGGAGATACGACGCTCGCGAAAAAGAGTGTCTAGCGATCAGATTTGCAAGCCGAGTGTTCGAACCATTCACAAGGTACCATGAGAATGTCATTTTTCGGTGCGACAATCAAGCGTTGACGTACTTGAAGAATGCAGCCCTAAATGACCGCCTTTACAACAGACACATTGTAAGGTGGACCATTGAGTTAGGCCATATTGTGAATGACGTCGAATACGTAAAAGGTACGGAGAACAAGCTTGCAGATCTGTTTTCTCGAGGCGCATTACCGGATCCCGGCGAAGATGATGATCCGAACCGGCTCGATTTGTGCTTAGCGACGTTCACGAACTCGAGAACCAATGTGGAAGTGGATATGGATATGCTGGACAAGGGTATGCTGCAGGACCTGCAGAGAGAGTGCGAGGCACTGACCACCATCGCAAAGAGCCTCACTAGGGTAGGTCACCGGTCAAGGTACCGGTACGACTACGTAATCGTGGACAATGTGTTGTGTAGATATGTCCCATGTAAAGACCGAAGCAGGTCGCGGTCAATACTGAAAAAGTGCACACCGGTTGGCGGGTTCTATAGCGAGCAAGTAGATAAGTTGTGGGAACAGAGAGTCGAAGAAGAAGAGAGGACCGGGCGGTCGGGGCTGCCCGGTAGAGTGTTACCATCCAGGCTCTTGAGCAAGGGTAGGCACATCAAATGGGCACATCCTCTCATACAAGCAAACTTTTTAGACCCGGAAGCAGCCACAACCAGGAAGCGCATAGTACCTGTCATACCGCAGTCAATAGAAAGAGATGTTATTTCGCACTTCCATGATAGCACGACGGCCGGACACCAAGGTGTAGAGCGGACTTACGACCGGGTCCGCAAAAGGTTCTGGTTCTATAACATGCTCAAGACCATAGAAGCATATGTTAAGACTTGTGAGGTTTGTCAACTAGTTAAAGCATCGAATCAGGCTAAACCCGGTAAGATGGGTATTCACTCATACCGCAATAATGTATTTGAGTGTGTGCATGTGGACATCGTAGGGGAGTTAACCGCGAGCGCAGGTTTTAAGTTTATCGTGGTTTGTGTTGATGAGTTCTCCAAATGGGTCAGCATGGAACCATTGGTCTCGGTGTCATCGATTAAGATACTTAGATTTCTAGAGAAAGTGTTTCAGTCGTTCGGTACACCGAGACGAATAGTTTCCGACAATGCGTCCTACTTCTCCGGTAATGACTGGAATGACCAGTTAAGGCAGTGGGGGGCGGTGTGTGTGCACGTAGCGCCATACCATCCAAACCCGAATCAGTCCGAAAGGTCAAACCGGGATATAAAGAGCATTTTGAGGGCGTTTTGTTTAGCAACACAGACGAGGTGGGCGCACCAGTTAGACGACTATATGGTAGCATTAAACACCGCGAAGTCAAAGTCATCTCGGTATTCACCATGTCAGCTGAACTTAGGCAGGGAGCTCATGTTGCCCATTGACCGGAAAATGCAGTTACAAGAGACGATGGGTATGACAGAGGAAGAGTTCGGTCGAAGGCTGCTGCAGGATGTAACAGACATGCGAGAACAGGCTCGGTGTAATTTAAGAGAGTCGCAACTACGGCAGAAGCAATACTTCGATCGAAACCGTAGGGACGTTACGTACAAGGTAGGCGACTTGGTCAAAATCGTAAATAAGAAACTGTCATCAAAAGAGGATAAGTACGCAAAGTCGCTGGGTCCGCGGTATACAGGACCGTGGAAAATAGTGGAGGTCCACTCCAACTTAACGTACAGTATCCAAGACCCAGAGGAACCGGGCAGCAATCCGTCGCGGTTCCACACGTCCCTTATGTTGCCATACCACACAAAAGAGACTGATGAGCAAACTGTGTGCGACGATGGGATCCCGGTCGGTACAGAAGGTGAAACACCGGATACCGGGAACCAGCCAGCGCCGGTAAGCCCAGACCCCGTTACAACACCAGTAGCGGGAACCGAGCCCTCACTAGACTCCGATATAAGTCAAAGTAGGGGTACGACCGCGACAGACAGTACCGACCGTGGTACGGGTTGGATGGGAGGTATGGGACCTCTGGATCTGTCAGACGAATACGAGATTAATATTGATGACCCATTACCACCGAAGCGGTATCCCAGCAGAGCGCGTTCAGCACCTGACCGCTTGGGCATCAATTTCATTGATACCGGGAATGTAACCGGGAATGTCGAAAGGGATGTAGTTGAATAATTTTTCAATTTTTTTTTGATTTTCTTTCTAATCTTATTTTTAAACTAATTTTTGCTAAAAATAAAATCACAAAAAGTTGCATGCCATATAAAAATAGAAAAAAATTTTATAAAAATAAAAAATAGAGTGTTGTAGGTTAAGGTGGGAAGGATAGGGTTGTCTTGGCGGGCACAAACCTTATTCTTCCTCACGTCCTATGGCGTGTACGACGTTAAACTGCGCCGCACGCTCGTCCCGATCTCCACTGTAGGGGCGGGCATAGAAGGTAAGATCTTAACTAAGGTGAAGGTCTAAATCCTTCACAGGTAGGGAAGTCGGGAGCAAAAGCTCGGGCTCAAAGCTGCGGGAGCGAGGATAAACCAGCCGGAGTTAAACTCCTCACCCTCATAGTCCATCGAAAATGATGTTAG
This sequence comes from Dicyrtomina minuta, assembly GCA_949802685.1. Classification (NCBI taxonomy): domain Eukaryota; kingdom Metazoa; phylum Arthropoda; class Collembola; order Symphypleona; family Dicyrtomidae; genus Dicyrtomina; species Dicyrtomina minuta. Next base: position 44,376,599 of record OX461811.1, read on the forward strand.
TGTAGGGAAGACCGAGATACTCGGTCGAGCGCAAAGCTGTGAGCGGATGAAAAGCAGCCACGATCCTAAAGGCGTTCGAAAAGATGTGAGTCCGGGGTCATCATACCAAGCATCCGAGTCCGGAAACCCGTAGGTTATGACAGGATAGTTTGAGGGGGCACAGGCCCAGTAAGCCGGTAAGGCAAAATTTTTATTCCATGAGTCAGGTACCACAGACCGTAGAAACTACGCTAGCCAAGGGGACCGTCATCATGAAGGCGCAAGCATGATAGTGAGGCATTAGGTTGCCGGGTAAATCTCAAAGCTTAGTGAGGGTAAACAAGCCAAATCCAGACTTAGATCTGAAGTACCGACCGGGATGCGGTAGTTGTTAGTGAGAGATATCGGATTCCATGACCATCATAGATGCCAGTCAAAAGTGGAACCCGGTAGGAAGTGAGAAGCGCAAAGCGTTGGACAGTTAGCAACCCAGGCCAATGAGCTTGGGCAAACCCCAGTAGCCACAGTTAGCGGAGGGGGCACCGAGATCGCGGTAGGCGGTGCATAAAAATACTTGCTAGAGCGGAACATAAGCGTCCCGCAGCCTAAAACTAGGTTAGGGAGCACGGTACTCGAATCCCGTGAGAAAAGAAGGATTGAGGTAGCGATTCAGGATGACCGGGATCGGTAGGAGAGTTAGAAGGTACATCATAGGTAGACACCGGTGGAGCGCCGGGTGTATAAATATGGAGGCTCAGGTAGTTCAGTCGCGGTAGGTAGGCACCGGGACCGGCGACGCGGTAGTCGGTCACAGTTGTAGTCTTCGGTGGTAGTTGGCTTCGGTTGGCAGAATGACAGTACTAGGGTAGGTAGCCCCTGACAGAAATGACGGGCGGCGGTCCCAAATAAGTTGATCCGTCGCGACACTAAAGTTGTAAAGCACCGGGTTGGCCGGTGTCCAAATTATTTAAGGAAGGCCACGCTTCGTCGTGGCCACATGCCCGCAAGTAGAGGAAATCGTTAATCCCATGCAAGGTTATTACCAGGCGCGACTGAGATACCGGGAACAGAGTTGGTGTGAGACTCGGTCGTGGTCAGATGCAGGACCAACACGGGCAACCAGAGCGGCGTTGAAGCCTGGTTGGGGCATATTGTTAGGGGTACGCGGCCGTGTAGGCCGCATAGGTATTAAATGTTGGGTTTTGGTTTCAACTTTTGTTTGCAGTAACCTTAGCGACCCGGAGAAAGGTGATAATGGTCCGGGGGGATGGTTAAAAGGACAACTAGCGGCGCGGAACAGATTGAAACTGGCAAGGAGCGCGGTAGATACCCCAGTCGACCGAGTCCTGGAAGATGCGGATAAAGATCGGGATGCTAAAAGTCATGGGAACCTTATTCGACCGAGACCTCGAAGTGGAAATGTTCGGTGGAGGCAACGCATAGGAAACCCGAGTCGACCGCGTCCTCGAGGAGGTGAAGTGACCAAGCGAGACCAACAGGAGGTAATCCCGGTTCAACACGCGTTAAAGAACTTGGAGGCACAGTTGATAGGAGTGTTAAACGCGGTAGTGGAGTTGAGGGTACAGAACCAGAAGCAAGTTACCAAGTCTGGTGAAGACCGGGCTGCTGATGAAGAAGCCAGAGACACATCAGGAGCAAGTTGAAGCGCGACCGAAGACCGCGAACAAGGCATCAGGATCGCCGGTCAAGACAGAGTTTTACTACACGTTAACAGCGACGCGGTGCAGCAGCATTGAAAAGGCATAATGTATGGATGCAAGAGGGTAGGGTTGCGAGAAACCGGGGCGTATATATTTTTGTACTATATTTTAAACGAAATTTTAAACTTTTAAATATTGCTGTTCAATTTATGTCTAAGTTTATACCGCAGGGCGGTCAAGGTTATTCTTAGGTATACCGGGGTGTATATATTTTTGTACTATGTTTTTAACAAAATTTTAAACTTTTAAGCATTGCAGTGCGATACATTTAGTTTTACACCGCAGCGCGGTCGATGTTAATGTTAAGTATTATTTTTCGTGTAAGGCTGTATGTTGTATATACTGCAGAGCAGTTGTTTGGTTTATGTTGTAGCACGATAATGGTGTGTGGTGTGTTCATTTTATACCGCGATGCGGTATAAGGGTGTTTACAGAAATTGTATTACTAGACTAAGTGATGGTATTTTAAACAGCATAGGCGGAATTTTAAGTTATGACATGTAATACAGGTGTAGACGATAGTTTTAAGTTGATAGCACCAGGATAGCGAGTCGCGGTACTCGGTGTAGTAATGATTGTAAACATGCTAAGTTGTTAAGCCAAGGGTTCAAAAAACGACCCGGGAATATTTATTTTTGTACTGTTTTTTTTATTATTTGATAAGTTTTATGCATTTTGGTGCGTGTATTTTAATGTTATACCGCGATGTGGTAGATGTGATTTTTTTTACCTTTAGAGAGGTTTTTTTTATGCATCTAGTTATACCGAGTTACCGCTGTGCGGAATGATGTGTTTGAAAAATATTAAGTTAAGTGTTGACGCGGTACCGGGATACGGTCCGGCGGTATTGCGTATTGTATTGTAATAGTGTGTTAAAGTTTGTAATGCAATGAATGAACTAGACAGGAGCTAGGACCGGGATACCGGGATGTGGTACCCGAGTGTGAAGTTAGAGTAAGGACAGTGTGAAGGAAAACTGGAGCATAGGCGCGGGAGTAACCAAGCTGCGGGTCCCAGGGCACTCTCATTTACACCTTTCTTTCAACGGTCACGTACTCAAAGGGCATACTTCGATGCTGTAAGAGTACTAACCAGTTGAAATAGGTGGGGGGGATAGTGTGATGGAAAATATTATTGTATGTAAGGGGGCCGTTTATTAATAGCAGTGGAGGGAGTAAGACAATGGAGCTGAGAGCAACAACCAGAGCGAGACGTCAGCTCGGTCAGTTATTTTCCGCGGTCTATAGCAGTGAGGGAATGTAGGTATAGGGACAGGAGCGGGATAGTTAGTATAGGAGAATGGAAAAGAAGGGCAGGGCAAGGAACGACGGTTGACGAGTTGGATGGTGACGTGGCACTCTCATCCGGAGCTGGGCTCCTCTCGTCCAAACTAGGAGTTTGATTTTACTTCCTAACTAGAGACCGAACGATATACAACGTCGGGTGGAGCAGAGCTTATTGAGGTTAAGTTTTAAGGTTGCCCGCCGCCATCTTGGATTTAACTATTATTATTACTTTATTAATTTACCTACTCCTCCATTAAGTATAGTTATGAAAGTTATTGTTAATTACTAGTGTGAAATAAGTGTAATTAATTGATCAGTCGAGTTGTAGCCGTTGCGGCTGTATATTTATTTGTAAATTGTGAAACACAAAACTGACATAGAACGGGAATTATTAAACTGTCATTTCCTGTAAAGTGAACCGGGTAGAACCATTAATTTGAGAGACATTACGGCCCGTAGAAGCCGGCATAAGAAGTGTTGTGGTGCATAGCATAACCGGGCACCGGAATTATCGCGGTCTTTAAAGTAATTCCGGGTGCCAGTGGCGAGGCTTCATACCGGCACCGGCACACCGACCATAGCACTTGTGCATCCCATCTTCCACCACGGAGCATATACCGAAGCACCGGGAAGTTGATAGTCCTACCAGGACGGTCTTGATACGTAAACCGAAGAGGCCGAGAAGAAGCGGACCGGGCGAGGGAGACAGCCGACCGGGCAAACGCGGTCGAACTGAGCTACGTGGAACACCATCCCAAGACGCGGCCACCGAGGCGCGGTCGGACTTTGGTCCAGCTAGAAGGGGAACCGCGACCGGGAAGCGTAGCGCGGTCCCGGCCCGTCCAGAACTTCTTACATCCCAAGAGACGGATACCGAGACGCGGTCGATCTCTGGTTCAGCAAGTGGAGGAGCCGCGACCGGGAAGCGTAGCGCGGTCTCGGCCCAGCTAGAACTTCCAGTTTTGCGGCTATCAGGCAGGAAAAAGGGAGAGATTGGGAATTTCTACGTGACAACTCTGACGTGATGTCATGTTGTAAGTAATTTAAGCCGATGGAATTAGTATAGGCACAGGATAGGGGACGAGTGCAATTGCTTACTTGAGGGCAAATCTCGTCATATAGAAAATAGAAATTAGAGAGAATACATACTAAGGACATTTCAATTCATTAGTGTAGGATTATAGTAATAGGTATTATCATTATCTGTACAGTATAAATAAATATATTAGTATTCAAAACAAAAAAGCTGTGACTAAAAAAAATGTGCAAAAGTGTTGACTACCACTGCTAAATCTGCGTATTGACAATATTGACATCATGCCATGCTTTCAATGTAAATAATGAGGTGTGTGTACTGACTAATGCTGTAACGTAATGTCAGTAGTTGAAATTATTGCATGGAATATATTGTAAAAATAACTTTTTGTAATCGTCATATCTGAACTTTTGAAGTTGGAACAACATTTATCCTCGAGATTGAGCCGGAGATTGAAGAGAACAACAATTATTAAGAATTACAATAATTAGAAAATAATAAAAACTTAAACAAAAAGTTCATTCTTTTGAATTCCGATGTATGACTGTATTATGTTCTGTTTAAATTCTCTGAAATGTAAAGATATTTTATTGTAATATTTTTTACAAAATAAATATCATCCCAAACACATGAGGAGGAGTGCCACGAAGTTACGAAATATTTGCACAAGACATAATAATAATATGGAATTTCGCAACGCTTGAGCTGGAACTGGCACTGGAATGTGGTAGCTGATTTGTTTTGTTGGGTTGAAAGAAAAACAACTACTCATCTTCGTCTCCGGCTCCGGCTCCGACTCCGACTCCTGCTGGCTGCTGCTAATAACACTATGCTAACCGGCTTATGTATGGAGTATTAATGGAGGTGAAGGGTTAAGGTATGTCGTCAGTATTTATGTAACACAGTAAGTGTTTAAATACAGCATATTGCATTACGCCTACTGAACTGAAGCACTACTGATAAACTAGAAGGCAGTCTGAAAGACGAAACTCGGAAGCTTGTACTCACTCACCACAACTATACACTGCATGTATTAGAATTTCATTTCATGCCAAAAACAGATGCAAAATAATGGCACAGTTTTGCAATGCAGAAATGGAAGATGTAGAACCTATATTATGGAGCTGGAAATTATGATTATATGTTGTGTAAGGTCACTCCAGGGCTTTTCCCACTAATTGTAAGTGTATATCGATTCACAAAGTACGCGAGTGACTTCCCAAAATATACAAAATAGAACATCGTCTAAATTCAAGATAAGATAATAATTTATTTATGTATTATAGGAGTTAGCTTATTTACTCGTGGAATTTATTTGAATTGAAATCTTTTATAATTTTCAATATCATTTAATTCGATTATTTCGAAAATTTTAAAGATTTCAATTTAGAGAACCTTATAGCCTATTTAAAATTATGCAAAATAAACTTTTAAAAATCATATAATTTTTTTCCCCCAGTAATGAACTGTTTAAAAAAAATAGTATTTCATTGAAAAAATCAAATTATTTTATCTCAATATTTTCAAAGAGTGAATCATAGAAATTTTCATTCATTACACACTGTGTAGATAGAAGATATTGCATCAAATGAGGTTTTGATGATGTTGCCCATCGAAAAGAATTTACCGTGCACCGTATTTTTTAAAATAGACCGCCCGAGTTCTAATAAATTGGTTACCCTTCTGACCCACTAACTTTTATAATCCCGCGTTCCATTATGGACCAGTGTTCTATATTATACGTCAGTTATTGGCTACAACATCATTTAAATTTTATAATAATTGCTCATAATTTTATTTTATTTTCAATAATAAAAGTATCAAAACTTTCAGGGTCTGACGAAGGAATTATTGCTGAAATTATAAAAAGCAAAATTTTGTACTTACATGTTTTAGAAAAATTTTAAATGCTCTTTTTACTTGATTCAATGCAAAATTTTTTATTTACAAGTGTTTTGAAAAGTGTTAAATGTTTTGTTTGCATGCCTTTTAAATGTACAGAAATTTTTATTTGTATGTCTTTGAAATGTACAAAATGATTCATCTACATATTTTTTAAAACTGCAAAATGTTGCGTTTACATGTTTTTTGAAAATTCAAGCAGCGGGGGCTGCCTGCGCTGGCCGCATTATCCGGCCTTGAAAATTATAAGTTTATCTAAAATACAAAACAAATAAATTATAGATAAAATATAATTTTTGCATTGCTATTTAGGCATATCATGCTGAGACCGAAGTATTCGATGTTTCGATCTCAATTTAGAAGTATCCCTCTGTACCTCTGAATTGCCGTTAACCTGCCTACCTAAAATGCAAAATGGTTAGTGTTTAAAAATAAATACGGTGGCTCATAAATCATAGACGGACAAAAATCAATTATATGTTGGTTATTTTATGGCTACTGTGTTCCTACAGGTAAGTGTAATAATTATTGTATGCATCCAAAACTATTACTAATGACATATGCCAACTAATTATTCATACATATATTACCATGCGGGTGGAAAATAAAATATGAATTAATAAATAAAAATAATCCGACAGTGACTAATCAATTTCGCTGCTATGGTCTATTCCTTACTTTAATACTCACTTTGCATCGCGTAGGCACACACACACACAATCACTTTCACACAATTCAAACCACTGCTCGGACATTTACGGTATGCGCGGAACTTAATTATAAATTACCCGTAGAAACATAAAGACATGAATCCAAGATACTATTATTACAATATAAAATGTTCAATCTCTTACGGAAATTACGATGACGGACATGGGAACGAAACAATAAATCAAACTAATACCGGTTGACCGCTGGCGATGTAACTTGCGATTCCCCACGATTCGGCTACTTAGTTTCTGATCTGGAGAGGACTTCTTTTCTCCCTGGCCTTTTCTCACTATCTTACTGTTTTGTAGTTTTAGTCTTTTAATAGTTTTAATTTAAAATGACTTCTAACTTTTAAAAATGAGAAAACTAAAAGGGAAAAATGAAAAATGGACGAACGCCGGAGCTCTATTGTTCACTCCCCTACTCCTTTCACTGGCAAATCTGTACTGTCCACTTTTTGAGCTGCTCCCGTCCACTAACCATTACCATCAAAATGGCTGAATCGCCCTCTGACTAAATCTTTTGTTCTGGTCTTTTCTCGCTCCAAAATATCAACCGCCAAACCTACATCTCCTTCCCTACCATTCACATCGCCAGTTCCGTCATTGAATTTGTTGTTCCCTCCCCATGTCTCGTATGATCGTCGACGGCAGAGGCAAGCGCTGTTGACTAATTTCGTTCACAAAATCCCCCGAATCAGGATCTTGCTGTCCCAAGCAAGACGGGACCGGAAGTCCCGGGGAAGAAACAGCAGTTTGCCTCGGCCGTCGAAAATCCATCTGTTCCACCAAAACTCTTAAAAACTATTTACTATTTTTAGGAACACCAGTAGTGGTTCATATCGATTATTTAGCGGACAATAACATATTTCAAAAATAGTGCTAACATTTGTATTTTGTACCATAGTTTGATAGGAAGACCATTTTCGTTGTTACATTTCAAGCAGCCTTAATGTATACTTACTCACATTATTTGTTAATATTATCTTAAAGAAAATCATATCTATTTCGTGTAACTTAACCTAATAAGTAATAATATTTATCCCCACACATAATATACTCAAACATATTATAGAAAATTCACCACCCGTTCTATGTTTTCGAAGAAATCTAATCGAAGCCAGCTACGCTTCGGAGAAAGACACTCAGTACCCCAATATCGGAAATACCCAGTGGAGTGCCCTTCCCCTCCGCTTTTTAGATTTGTTAAAAAAAATCACGTCATCCATGCACACGCAAATTCAAATCCCCCATTTGGGGCTAAAAGACCCCATGTCAATGAGGCGTTATCTCCACTCAGAGCTAACCCCTCAGTGACATGAAATTCACATAAATATTTTGAAACTTAATAAAAGAAAATCGTTCTAAGTATTACAATCGCTCTTATACCCTGTCATGTCTACATCGTTTAACCATCAACCTACGCAGATACGTACATTTGAAATTCATGAGTAAAAATAAGAATGTATTCTTAACGAGATCATTATTTGTATTCTGAATCAGTTCATTCCATAAATATAATGTCCTAGGCATAAAATACATGGTTGGCGTTAAGAATTTAAAATCATAGTAATATTGCTACCTCAAAATAAACTGTTGGCAGTACATAACACTATTAACTTAACTAGGAATATCGTATGTGGTGGGTGTTGTATAAAAATATGTGTTGCATTTGCAACCTTAATTTATGATCAACGTCCTCCCGACTCAGAGGAGGTGAATATGGCTTCACTTTCATCTGATGGTAGGGCATTCGAAAAATCTGGTTTGGGTGGGGATTTATACTCATGCTCGTATAGATGATGTTGTTCTTCGGTCCAATCTTCTGGTTTTGTGTGGATTGAGAAGTTGTAGTCCTTTTTCTTGTGATGGTCTTTACGCGATTTCTTGCTCCGCTGGGAGGTATAAGGAAGCTGATCTTCATCTGAACTGTCACTCCTGCTATGCTGATGTTGGACTTCGTCTGCCCTTCTTTTTACTCCCCGACCGACGCCTCGTGTGGGAAGAAAAGCCTCAGATGATCCATTAGAACTACTCGATTCATTATCCCCATCCTCATCATGAGATTTTGTATTACGTCCCGATCCCCTAGGCGCTTCAGACGAACTCGTGGATCCGCTCTCCAAGCAATCATCTCCAGTCTCGTCAGCAGAACTTGGGAGTCTACTGTGGTCCGAAGTATCATCCTCGAAGATTTCGAACGGACTGGCAAATCTCAGCATTCTAGGAATGAACTTTTGTCCCGCTGGCCATATCACTCTCCGCAACGGGATCGATACAGATGGCACCTTTGTGTGCGCTCGTTTTTCCATTGACGAGTCTCTTACGTGCGCCATATTTCCAGATAGAGGAGGAGTTTTCTATAATTGATCATTAAGAAACACCAAAAAGTTAAAACTAAGCCTGGTAACAGTCGATATTGACCCCGTGACACAAGTCACACACACATAATAATTCCTCCGTAAATTAATTATATTTCAACTTTCACATGATTATATGTTATTTTTCAAAGATGTATAGCTTATTTCATTCTTCATGTATATACCTACTGTAGCTGATGCGATGTTCCATAAATTTTGTGACGCCTGCAAACACTGACATATACCAATAATTCAAGATATATATATCTTATCCCCCGAATCTAACTCTTTGTTCATATAATTTTTATCTTCGATACACTCCCCATAGTAATTTTTTTGTGAATTTTCTTTTCATTTTATTTTCAATTTCAATAGTACTAATCAACAGCTAAGTCTATACGACAGGTCAGCACTGTAATGTGCTCAAGATTTGGTAATTAAAATTTGCGACAAGAGAATAACCCCTAAATTCGAACAAAATTACGTACTTTTGTTCTCTCAGACACGATTCTCCCCCACAGATCCAACCTCCTAAATCCAAAACACATCTGGCTCAGCCCATGTCCAATCGACAAATCCCAACAATCGAAAAGTGACTCCTTAAAATTTTCTAGGCTAATTGTTCATTATTCTCCCTCTGCTGACTTCAACAGTCATACACAACTCCATACAACTTTCCTAAAAATAATTTTACTGATTACGTTCACGGTATTATATAATTCACATGTCTATGTGTGTTTTATTATGGTAGCTGAAATTAGTTTTGAAAAATATTAAGGAAGTAATTTTTGTTAATGATATTATGCGTAGGAAAATGATAACAGAACTTCTATTTACTCTGCCGCCTCTTGATGGTGCAGAAACGGATCAAATGATCGCCCCCACATAACCAGCAGCGTTTCAGGGTCTTTTCTTTCAACGGATTAAAATTGTCTTGCATCCGTTTTAAAGGACAATCTCGTCTGATATGTCTTAAATTTGAGTTTTTACCTCTGCTAACGCATAACGGGCATTCTCTGATGCGGCTATTTTCCGTCCGTATCGAGGCTATGGTAGCCATTCTTCTATCCGCTTCCTTATTCCCACCAGGCGTTTCCCAATACAATGGAGATTCCTCAATCGTTCTCTGCATATTCACAGCTCTCATTGCAGCATTTTGAAATGCCAATCTTGCAGTAATCAATGCCGTCAACCACTCTTCTTTCCGCTTTTGCCTTTCCGCCATCCTTTCTTCGACAGTCTTCGGAGCTGGATATTCAACTTTCGGAGGAGTAGATGCCGCTTCTGATACTTCGGTCTTATATTTCGCGATCTGTTGTTGTTGATGTTGCTCCAATTGATTTTTAGCTGCCAGTGCACTCGACATCTCCCCATTCGGCTCCGTCATAACAACAGAGCCGTATGAAGAAATATCGGATACAATGTGACAACTTACATCATTCTCGTCCGCCTTTTGATTCATATCGGACTCATCTTCTCCATCCATATCTAGAATGTTACCGATGTTTTCGGTGTACACACTGGTAGAAGTAAAATTTAATTGATCCACTGCTAGAATCTAGATCAATTAAACTTCACCTCCATCAATAAGTTCCATTAAACTGTCCTTCCCATCCGCAATCTTTCTCACGTCACATAAATAAACTATGCCCTCAAGGAAAGTAATTTAGTACCCCAATTTCGAGAATACCCAAAAATTACCCTCCCATCCGGCCTTTAGATTTATAAGAAATCACGTCAATTATTTTCCAAATCATTTTTATATTTCTATATTTTTCTTTAAGACTCAGTCAAATTGTTACATACCGAAGCTCCCTATTTGTTTCATACCGAAGCTCCCTATTTGTTTCATATCGAAGCTCCCTATTAGTTTCATCCCGAAGCTCCCTATTTGTTTCATACCGAAGCTCCCTATTTGTTTCATACCGAAGCTCCCTATTTGTTTCATACCGAAGCTCCCTATTTGTTTCATCCCGAAGCTCCCTATTTGTTTCATACCGAAGCTCCCTATTTGTTTCATACCGAAGCTCCCTATTTGTTTCATACCGAAGCTCCCTATTTGTTTCATACCGAAGCTCCCTATTTGTTTCATACCGAAGCTCCCTATTTGTTTCATACCGAAGCTCCCTATTTGTTTCATACCGAAGCTCCCTATTTGTTTCATACCGAAGCTCCCTATTTGTTTCATACCGAAGCTCCCTATTTGTTTCATACCGAAGCTCCCTATTTGTTTCATCCCGAAGCTCCCTATTTTCAACATAATCATTTCGTTATTATTAGGGTCATGCTTATCGTCGGTTGGCCTCTGGTCATCATAATCATACTGTAAAAGCCGGTCATGCATAAATTATGTAAATGTAATTTAACTCCAGTTGCTTCTTTCGATGAGGACTACCACACTTCGTATGAAATATGATTGAGAATACCCTCTGGATTAATCTGAAAATTCTTCCTACATTTGTTCTCTGCCTTGCAGTTGTTAGCATAATCCTCAGTCAGGCTTTCCAAAACTATTCTTGTATCTGGGTCATTCCACTGTGCTGTCTTCAAGTCAGCCGTAGCCCCATTCAATTCCCTACGAGCCATGACAAGTTCCCAATCCTCTGTAGATCTCTCATGTTCCGACTGTATTGTAATGCTCCACATGATAGGCGGTGGAAGCTCATCAGCACTTGGAGGACAACTGAGATAATCAAGTATCTCATTTTCTCCCTAGGGACTTACATAATTTTAATATTATCTGCTCCTAATTTAAGATTCCACCTTACCAAACGACCTGTGACTTCAGGAGTTCGCAGTGAAAACACCAACGCATTGTGGTCAATATAGATCTCAAAGGATCTACCCTGTATAAAATGATGGCTTTTCTGACAACCGTACACTATAGCATAACATGCCACCGCTGCTTCGTTGGTGACAACGCGTGTGAAATGAACATGATAGGCTGCCTCACTCCTTTAACACTCTGAATGAGTACCGCAGCTATAGTTCCATATGAAGCATCCGTCCGCATCTCAAGTTGTGCTGACGGATCGAGGTATGCTAATGCCGGAGCTGTACAGATAGCAACTTTCATTTTCTGCACTGCCTCCTCACACCGATCATTAAAATGAAAAAGGAACATCCTTCATTAGGAGCTCATACAATGGTTATGCCAACTTAGCATAACCAAAAATTAATCTACGGAAAAACCCGCTGAGTCCCAACCATCGCCTTATTTGCTTCACATTTTGCGGATCCGGAAAATCCATCATCACTTTGACCCTATCTGGATTTATGCTAACTCCCGCCGCGCTAATTCGATGACCTAAAAATACCAAGCTCGGGAAACCAATATAAGATTTCCTTGGTTTCAACTTAATTCGAGCACAGACACAAATCCAGAGAATTTTCACAAGCCTATCAATCAATTCCTCATATTTCCTAGCCCCTCCCCCACAGTGGTGAGTACTAAAGCAAGCGCTGGATACTTTAAATGAAAGAAAATATTTTAAATATTCGAAGTAATTTTAAGTAAAAAAATAAAAAATGTGAAATGAAAAAAAAATAATTATTACGTCTTAAATTATGCCTAAACCAACATTAGTAGTTAAGCAAAAGGTAAATAATCACCCTATGCTTTCAATCCCCGCACGGTCCTTCCTCCTACCTGTAAATATTCAAGACAATAATCAACTAGCTGTTGGGTACTGTCCGCACTGAATATTTGTTTTATTTTTAAATTAAGTTATTCATTCGAAAAGAAAAAAAATTTTGGTTGTATCGTTCGCTTGGTCATTAGTCGCTCAACACGATGCAGGCTAAATACAAGTTATTGGCCGAGTTGAGATTTCTAACCTCTCACACTTTCATACACATTTTCCCTAATCATTGGAAGATCGAAACCAGCGGCACTAAAGTGTCTTAATACTCGATATACGTAACAGAATTTATTTTAGATTACCTACGTTGGACATGTAGATAATGAAACTAGCGAATAATAATTCCTTCGAAATGAATTGGTGACCTCCTAACATGAACCACTCCAAAGCTCCAATAATAAATTTTTCAAATACTCGATGAGGAATAAGGTTAGAGTAAACCTGTGGCATAGCCAGAATTTTCGTTGAATATTCAATGGAAATCAATTTGAAATATGAATGTGGAATTACCTCACCAATCCAATTCCCGCAATAAATGGACACGTTGCCTTGCCTTGCCGATTATTTTCCTATCTGTTCGAACTGCTGTTTTTCGATTAGCCCTTCTATCTTCAACTTCCTCACAACACCAATCGTGAATTTGAGAATAATCCTCTCCTGCCCAACCTTCACTTTCGATGATGTGTCGAAAAATATTATAGTTGTCAAGAAGATCAGCTACTACGATCATAGAAAACCCGTTCCTTTCTATTTCGGTGAGGTACTGGTATCCACTGTTGATCCACCAACTGTAAATTGACACTACTACTTGATTAGCAAAATCTGCATCCTCCATCAAAGGTAAATGTGGATGTATTTTAATGGAACTGAAATTTTATTGGTTTATTGACAATAGGTACCAATCCCACACCGAAAATATCCTCTATGAACTGGAAAACAGCAAAATAAATAACTATTATTTCTTCGAACAATTCAAATGGCATATGTTCAGCTTCTTCTTCAATATGCCATATGTATGCGGCGATTGAAAATTCATAAGCTACCACTAAGTTCATTTATCAATTTTACTTCAAGGAATTGGTATTATTTTCAAGTAATTACTTATAGGGATGTACTTATAATTCGTATTCATTGAAACATTCAACAATTCATACACAATCCCGTACTATACCACAAGGCGATATTACATAGAACGACTATACTGAAAAAAAAAATCATTCAATAGCTCATGAATACAAATCGAATTAAATTAAAGTAGGTCAACGACAATCCGAGTTATAATTACTACTATCCAATTCATGTACATACTATCCAACAGTATATTCTAATCATTCATTAGAATATACCAAAATCCAGTTAAATACCAAGCGGCGATAGCAAGTAATACAAAGGAGACAGTTACGATGTCGTTTACCAATTGATAGAAATGCTCGATGTTGAGTCTAGTTAGGTATACCAATACTAAAAATGAACTGACTATCAACCACTTCATCAGTTCGAATAATAAAATTCGAGGGTAAATCGATTGCAGGTAAATATTTCAAACTTGAAAATTTGTATAATTATCCTGACTTCCAAATCACTATTGCATACTTATCAAAATAAGAAAAGAATGGAAGGCATATAAAAGAGAGAATTCAATGTTTGTTAACTGTAAATGTAGAGCGATGATAAAGTGACCATGGCCACTTTAACTTAATGCTATCAAATTATCATATCATATTATTGTTATGGTATTATTATAATGGGTAGGTGTAGGTACAAATGGTGAGTGACTACGCTGTGCAGTGATGGTAGGTTTTCTCACAACTGACCACTCATGCGGCACAATGGCCTGACTAAACAAAATAAGATTTTACCTAACTCAAAAATGTAAATCAAAATTTATTCAATAATATATATAATATATTATGTACCATGTAGTTCGATGCCTAATCCCTCGATGAGATTAGAAAGAATGTATGACAAAGCACTTGAAGCTAATGACCACGGTCCCTGGTTTGATGAAACTACTTGAATGAAATATGAGCCTCTTGATTTCCAGTTACAATTCTGCTAACGCCCGTGAACTACTACACTGGATGTTATGCGCCGTCTAAAGAAAGAAAATGAGGAAAAATGAATTTAGATTTGAATTTATACCTCAACTCCTCTCCCCGTACGATGCGTCCAGTGTGACCTATTTTCCAATTTCCACTTCCTATTTTCAAGTACTACCACTGTCCCCTATTATGAAACGTTCGTCGTTATTTCCTATACATGTACATACGGCTCATACGTTCAACATTCCGAAGAGAAAAGAAAAAAAAATTTTCCGTACCGTAAACCTCCAACTAATATCTCCACAACAAAAATCTCCAAAATACTCAAAATCCAACTAAAATGACACAATTTTTACGAGCACCATCCGCGGAATGAAATGCTAAAAATTATATCCTCAACTCTTCAAAGTATCTCTAAAACTGAACGCGCCAATCTAAAAAAATCTCTATTTCTCCCAAACCTTCCTTACTAAATTTACGAAATTTTGGTCATAAATTTCCCAAATTTTTACGGCTAATTTGTGAGCTACAAAGGGAAATACCCCGCACCTAAATTTGAGACCGAAGTATTCGATGTTTCGATCTCAATTTAGAAGTATCCCTCTGTACCTCTGAATTGCCGTTAACCTGCCTACCTAAAATGCAAAATGGTTAGTGTTTAAAAATAAATACGGTGGCTCATAAATCATAGACGGACAAAAATCAATTATATGTTGGTTATTTTATGGCTACTGTGTTCCTACAGGTAAGTGTAATAATTATTGTATGCATCCAAAACTATTACTAATGACATATGCCAACTAATTATTCATACATATATTACCATGCGGGTGGAAAATAAAATATGAATTAATAAATAAAAATAATCCGACAGTGACTAATCAATTTCGCTGCTATGGTCTATTCCTTACTTTAATACTCACTTTGCATCGCGTAGGCACACACACACACAATCACTTTCACACAATTCAAACCACTGCTCGGACATTTACGGTATGCGCGGAACTTAATTATAAATTACCCGTAGAAACATAAAGACATGAATCCAAGATACTATTATTACAATATAAAATGTTCAATCTCTTACGGAAATTACGATGACGGACATGGGAACGAAACAATAAATCAAACTAATACCGGTTGACCGCTGGCGATGTAACTTGCGATTCCCCACGATTCGGCTACTTAGTTTCTGATCTGGAGAGGACTTCTTTTCTCCCTGGCCTTTTCTCACTATCTTACTGTTTTGTAGTTTTAGTCTTTTAATAGTTTTAATTTAAAATGACTTCTAACTTTTAAAAATGAGAAAACTAAAAGGGAAAAATGAAAAATGGACGAACGCCGGAGCTCTATTGTTCACTCCCCTACTCCTTTCACTGGCAAATCTGTACTGTCCACTTTTTGAGCTGCTCCCGTCCACTAACCATTACCATCAAAATGGCTGAATCGCCCTCTGACTAAATCTTTTGTTCTGGTCTTTTCTCGCTCCAAAATATCAACCGCCAAACCTACATCTCCTTCCCTACCATTCACATCGCCAGTTCCGTCATTGAATTTGTTGTTCCCTCCCCATGTCTCGTATGATCGTCGACGGCAGAGGCAAGCGCTGTTGACTAATTTCGTTCACAATGCATCAAGAATTATGTTTTTTATCCGCGGTTAGTTCCATTTCTGCTCCTCTATTAGTAAACCCGCGTTCTATTTTAGACCCTGTGGTCCATAATATAAAAAATACTGTAAGTATTTTGATAGACACAATTATATAGAGTAGACTATGGTTTTATTTAAGTAGCACGTAATGGTTTATGAAGAACATACTGAATAGATTTAGATAAGTATTTCAGTATCGGTACTTTACGTCTGCACTTGCCCTGGCACTGGCTCTGAGTTAATGGGTCTACGTAGGTAAATGAAGCGTATTAAATTACTGTTATACATTCTCCAACGTCAGTTCAAAGCAAATATATAATTACTCGTACTCGTATTATTTCTTATTTATTTAAAATATCATATTACTATCACCGAATCGGTTACTTTGCTTGCTAATAGTTTTCCAGGATATAGGGATGATGAAAATGACTCACTCTTTCCACATCCTGTCGATAGGGAAAAATCCAACGTGCTTTTGTAAGCAAAAGGATTCCAGTAAATTATTATGATAACGTGTGGAATTGCGATATCTACCTACATATTATAAAACATTCCAGAATAAATAAGAAACGTCTTTCATAATATAAGTATGAATGAATAGCATTATTATGCACATGTATATTGTAGGTACCTAGGTATATAAGTACATACCGCAAAGTTCAATTGCTTTTGAGAGCACATACAGTACAAGCAGTCCACGTTTAACTTTGGAAATATAAAATTTACAAACGTATACATATTTATCCACAATTATTACCCAGTTATACTTTTACCTGCATGTCCCACACGGACCCACTGAACTGGTGAACAATGTAAAAGGCCAGGCCAGGGCCAGACAAAGGAATTGCTTTAAGGCAACAATTTGTTTCCATACAAAAACCACTATTTTGATTTTATTGCTGGTTTTCTTTGGTAAACCAAAATGTTCTATTTAAATGTTTTAGAAAAGTTTAAAATGTTCTTTCTACTTGATTCAGAAAAGTGCAAAATTTTGTATTTACATGTTTTGAGAAAAGTGGTAAATGTTTTATTTCCATGTTTTTGAAATGTACAAAAATTTTTATTTCCATGTTTTCGAAAATTCAAAATATTCTTTTTACGTAATTTTGAAAACTGCAAAATGTTCCATTTGCATGTTTTTTTAAAATTCAGACAGCGGGGGCTGCCTGCGCTGGCCACATTATCCGGTCCTGTGTAAAAGGCAAGGTCCCAAATTGAAGCTGGCGGATTTAAAGAATTTTCGTATGCATTGGTGTGGGTACAGTCAGTAGTGTAAATGAATGTATACAAATATTTTATATCACATATCAGTATTGTCCGTACTCACAGCCACAGTCCAGAAATTATTTGACTGGGAAGAAACCTGGTAGGTGCGAAATCTCATATCTCTCGTTTGTTTACAGTATATACTACCTTCCTTTTAATAATATTAAAGTTTTATCAGTGCCAACATTTGAATGCGTGCATCCAGTGGTATCTTGCATTGTCAGTTTACGCACATGCTGACATCACTGTATTCATTAAAATTGTTGGTATTCATCTGTATCCATGCCATGGAAGGAAAACTTTGACTACTAGCGGCATGTAATTTACTTCAGTCTCGTAAGTACGCAAAAGTACATACGCATTTTACCATATCAGTCATACGCGTACCTACACAAATTACGAATATTTGGTGGTTTGTCTTTATTCCAATTATTGTTTAGCCTGGAAACATGACATTGACGTGACCAAAATTTACAGCTTTTAATAATATGGTAATTTCATGACTCATACTTTGATAGTTGCATCTTGCACACGTAAATATAAGTACTGAATGTAATAATTATTACAACCCATGCAATGAAATAATAGTATTGCGATATCATATATATTTAGTAATTACATAGGATGTATGGAGGTATTTTCCTTCCATTAATATTAATGATAATTACAGGACTGCCAACGTATCAACAATAAACATTCCTTGCACCCCCGTATAGTGTGACAGAAAATTCCAAAGGAAAATTGAAAAGGGAAAATCATCTTATCATCTATGAGGAGGACACACCATTATTATTGTTTTAAATCTTCCTAGTAGTTCAGAGATAAGACGTTTAGAGGATCAGTACAGTCACAGTGTGTCAGACAATTACCTATGTACAACGTACAAACCAAGTAATGCATAAACTGTGATGATGTGGTTAAAAGGTCTCGACGTCTCACGATCTGTCAGGTGCAGGGGCGGTATAATTTTTCTTTCGGCCATCGCCACTTTAAAACTACATTCAGGGGCCTCCACCATGGATGGGCACGTTGAAATCCCAATTGTATTACTTCGAAAATTTAAAATTTTGAGTCGGACATCATAACCAACAAGGCATCTGTGTGTGTTCAGATATCACTACGACACTATAGAAGGGGACCTCTGGGCCACTGTCCTGCTAGCCTGACAATGGGCCGCCGTTGGTCCCTATTATATAGTCAGGTGTGCTCCTTACATTTCGTATTCATTCCTCCCTGTTTACATTTGCGCTCAACGCTTACGCATGATTATTTGTGTGATCATGACGTGCGTAAGCGTATGTTTCATATTACCGCTGTTATTACCTAATACCAGTACCAGACCCAGGACCTACTTGTTGCGCCATATGTGTTTAGTCCCACATTTAAATCAGCACCGCATATCTGCCTGTATACATATTGGACTTGAGGCATGAAGGCGTGAAGGGAAATGGTAATGAAAACGAAGACAGAATGGAATGACTCTCATCCTCATAGGGATTTAGAGGAAAGCACTCGCAGATTCTTTGATGTGTATATATAGTTTGGATGGGATGGAATGGAGATGGGATCCTCGTTGGTCCTTCCCATGTTGAGCAGGCATGTGAATACATAATACATACCATCTGAGAGTATTAAGGGCTGATATAGAAGATGTAGCTATAGGGTGTTGTAGAGTGTAGAGTGCTGAGCTAGGTTTGGTGAATAATAAATATTTTGAGTTCACTTCACATGTGTGCGTCAAGTCTACAGGATCGCGATCTGCGAACGGGAAGAGGATAGTTTGTGTCTAAAGTCTAAAAGCCTCTGAACTTCCAGTGCCAGTGCAGTGCAGACTGCAGACAGTGGAAAGAGGGACGAGCATTACAGCATGAGGACATTTTGCTGAACCTGGTCCTAGTCCCAGTCCCAGTCCTGGTATAGGCCTCCTGGCCTGGGTCTCATAGAACAGAGCGTAGAGAATACTGATAGAGATATTACCCATTTGAATTTCAATTTGAACCAATACCTAAACAACCACGACGACGTCAACAGACTCAGCTTTATAAAAGCTATACAGTTTAATACTTAAATTCTACAAGGCCAACCAGAGGTGGTAATATCAACAGCAAGAGTAATAAGGATCTACTAACTACTACATAAGATATTTCATCAAGTCAACTTCCATCATAGCAGTCAGTACTACGACTACGACTACCTCAGCTTCTACTTCTACAGCTACCTCAAAGAATTGTATTCGAATTCAAATTCTAGTTGTCTGTCTAACATTGTGTGGAAAATTAATATACAGGAGAGACAAGGAGTGTACATACAGACATGGACCGAGACAGAGAGGCAGAGTGTAGTAGACTATGTAAAAGTTGAAACTTTGACTTTTCTTATACTGATTGTGACTAGATTTACTACAGATAGTGCTCGTTCTATGCTGGTTGCAATTTCACTCATATAGCGAGCGAGTGGTCAGATACACAGAGGAGTACCGGTACAACCTTATAATCTCTTGTAACATTGAGCATTTGTAACTTTTGTAACATATATTTTTTCTGTCCATGCCCAAAACTTCAAAACTTTAAAGTTAATAATTTCCACATCCGTAATCATAATCAACATCCAGCGCTATCCACATCCACCTCTCGAGTTCGAGTCTACATGTCAGTTACTATACAGTAAAGGGAGGAGGTATAATTTCTTCGAGAGTGGTTTTGGTTTTTAGGTTTGGGTTTGGGTTTGGAGCTGACCTGTGAGTGTTTTTGTTGATTAAATTTTTGCAATTACATTCCCATCCCAAACCAATACAAAATACGTAGACAACGCAGGAGACGTCAAATCGAAATCAAACGTCCTCTAAACTCTCTGAAGGAATTATTAAACTCTGTCTGGGTCTGGGCTGACGTCTTAAATTTTTTGAATTAAATTTCCATACTGCTTGGCGGGCGGGTGGAGGTGGATGTGGAGAGACTCTCCTTGTGAATTGCTATGTCTTTAAAATAAGTAGACCATATCCTAATAATATTATTATGATCGTCGCCGTCGTCATCGTCATCGTACATTGATTGGGAGGATAGGGATATCTGTAGGAGCAGCAGCAGCATATATAGGAAATCCTTCCCTACTTGAATGCTCACAGGCGTGTTCCCGTTCTTGGTCTCGTTCTTCTTGCAAGACTTGCAAAGTGTTTGTGCAGAATTAATATTTTTTTCCCACGTGGAAGTGCAAGGTGTATCGTCTCAGAGTATTCAGTAGAGATCGTGATCATTGTGTTCACAGTATAGTTCAGCGCAGAGTGTCTGTATGTGCGTACATAGGATAGATATCAGTGGGTTTACCAAGTTTATGTCGCAAGATTGAATACATATATCTACAATATACCTACCTATATAGTTGCTTCCTTTTAATGCTGTGCGCTTTTACGTGTTGCTTTTAGGTATGTATATGAGTAGAGGCTGAGAGACATCATCATTTCCTTCTATTTCTTGTGAATCAAGACTACATTCTACATACCAAAACATTTTTATTTCTATATAGTTACGTCAGTTTCCATCTCGCCTTACTTCCATTCAAGTCAGACAAAAAATAATTACAGCAGTCTCATGATTTACAGCAATTACAAAAAATATTATTATTCAGAGCTCAGACCTGCGAGTGGCGTGCCTAGTTACATAGCATATAGTAGGTGAGTGACTATATTCCCTATATATTATATTGATACTGATATATACCTATATCTCATTTTTCCTAATTGTATTTCTGCATACAAAAATATTAATTGAAAAAAAATTGTTTCCTTTTATTCCTCACTCTGCCCTTTAAATGTTTATACTTTTATGTAATTCAAAACCTCAATCGTAATTTAATTGCTCTTTGGAAAAGCTTTAAAAAAAAAGAAAACAAAGGAGTCAGAGTCGGATTGATTGGACCGTAAAAAAAAGTTGCACATTGCACCCAGGGATATGAATATAGTGTATTTTTTGTGAACAGTCAACAGAGACAGGGAACTGGAGATAGCTCTTTTATGAATTTGATTTTAAACTAACCAAATGTCAAAGTCCCAGCTCTTATTCCAGTCGGCAGTTCCCAGTTCCACTCCAATCAAATCTGCAGAGCTCTCCTATATCTATACCTATATAGTAATAATATAATTACAGAGTGAGAGTGAGGTGCTCAAAAAAACTAACTGGAGAATGCAAACCCTGCTTTCTAAGTTGTAGTTTACCTTGATATTTTTTGTGTATGTAATAATTCGCTCTTACTTGTTTTTGTACTTTGGGATCCCATAGTATTATATAGGCAGGTGAGCTGAAACTGAGCGTTGTTGCTTCCATTGACACGTAACCCAGGAGGGAGTTGAAGTCTCTTGTGGCAGTCTTCAACTATTCTACACAATCATCTTACAGTTACAGTCCAGTGCACCGACAGGCAGTCGACAGGACTACTCAACAATTAAGAAGATGATCTCTAATTTAAATCTCGGGAGTTTGACCTCTCTCGCAACTTGGACAAATGCTGCCTACTTCTTAACAACTGTGGCTGCATTGTTTGGAGTGGCTCACAGAGACATTATTTGCATTGTGATCCGGACGTTGCCCAGAGATTTAAGGTGACACTAATATATTATTGAGCTTACAAATATTTTTTAAATCAAATTCTATATAGTTATAACTTCAGTTGGAATTTTGTACAGACTGTTTTGATTGATTATTGATTTACTAGTTACACTAAATTACCAAAATATGTCTTATTAAAATTTTTAGAGGTGCAGCTCGAATTTTAAAATCTCTTCGATCTATTCGAAAAGCAAAAAGAGAAAATCAAACAGTGCTTAAGATATTTGAAGAAAATGCCAAGAAATTTCCAAATCGCGTCTGCTTTTATTTTGAGGAGAGGGAAGTCACATTCAAAGAGGTATGGTGTCCAGTTTAAATAATTGATGCGAATTCATGGAGGATTATTGGTTATATTTTTTCTATTAGTTATAAAGTTATGCAGAATTTTAGAAAATTAGCAAAGTATTAAATAGCGAGATTACTAATAGCTATATCAGTAGTAGGGATTTATACTCTATTTTAAATTCTTCAAAAGTTTAAAATGTATTATTGAATTAAACTGTGAAAATATACCATAATTATTTTCTTAAACTTTCACACACATATTTCTGTATAATTACAAGTAATACAATTTTAAATTTACTAACTTCTAATTTAACTAATTTATTTCATCAATATTACAGTATTAATGTTAAATGCTGTGTGTTAAAAATACAAGAATTTTTCCGTCGAACTGATTGACAATACAATATGCAATACTACATTGGTGATAATAATTTAAATTTAATTTCTTAAAAGGCTTCCGAATCAAGTAATCAGTACGGAAATTATTTCAAGAGTCAAGGCTACACGAAAGGGGAAACGATTGCCCTGTTCATGGAAAATAAGCCCGAATTCGTTTGTATCGCAGGAGGACTTAATAAAGTAAGTTTTGTTTTTCTCATGCATTGAAAATAGTTCGAATTCGAAAAAACTTGAAAACCGAACAATAAACATACTAGTAAATAATTACATGTTATGCAAACAGTAACGTAGTAAATAGCATGCAAGCAAAAACGATTGCATT
This sequence comes from Dicyrtomina minuta, assembly GCA_949802685.1. Lineage (NCBI taxonomy): Eukaryota > Metazoa > Arthropoda > Collembola > Symphypleona > Dicyrtomidae > Dicyrtomina > Dicyrtomina minuta. Next base: position 44,399,799 of record OX461811.1, read on the forward strand.
TTTTAAAATTTTCCTATATGATACGATCGCCTCCATCTCCTACGTTTTAAATTATGCAACGCTGACTATATAATTTTTTAGTTTATTTTACGACTGGATTAAATCCAGTAATTTTCAAATAAAATATTCCTTATCGTGGGAACGACGAGGAAGACATTAGGAAATAGTGAATTAATTTAGATTTAAATTTGAAATAGAAACACATACGCACACACTCAGTACAAACAGACAGATTTTTAAAATTTCCACTCCTCACTGTACAATGTATTCAATAGTACTCAATGCCTACTAATATAATACGTAGGTACATAATAAAAAATCTGTGTGAATTTAGATTGGGGTAATCACAGCACTGATGAACACGAATCTACGACTGGGACCTTTAAAGCACTGCCTGGATGCAGTTGAAGCCACGGCCATCGTCTACGGTGACGAGCTTGCAGATGGTAAGCGTGTGTAAAAAGAATATATTATGTAATTATATCTGTACATATTTTGTTCTATCTCCAGATTATTTTGGAATTCTTTTTTTTTTCCATGCTGCGTTTCTTTTCGTATCTATTTAGTATCGGTACTTTTAGACAGGAAATTAAAAAAAAATAGAGGACAGGGGTGTATATGGTCTGGTTTATAGTATATTGCTACTTGGTATACTGTGCCAATTTTTGATTTTTTTTCCAACTCTGTTTGAAAATAATGAGTTTTCGCTCTTGTTCATTCCTTGTTTAAACGCATACACGCGTACGAACTAAATCTTTTAAGACTGTTTTATGGTCAAGGCAAAAGTTTCTATCTACGACGTCAACGTCAACAGTTACACATTCTACCTTGGCATGTATTTTTCTTTCGTAATGCTAATTCATAGATTCATAGATTTACTCAAAAATAAGTTCCCACAATAAGCCCGCTCTGACACCAAATGAAGGCTGAAAATCTAAGTAGAATCTTTTAGCTAGAAGGATGGTTTTTCTGCATGTATTAGTTACGTATTTTTTGTTGCGTACAGGATCTATCGGCAAATCAAAGAATTCTCAAATTTTATTCGATGCGCGCTATTTCGTCGGCTTTAGTTTAATAGTTGGTCGTAATTCGTAAAAGCAATCATAAAGTGCAAACATCAAACTGACACGTAATGTAATAAGAGATTTTGCACGTTTGACTCATGACGTCTGGATACTTTTAAATGAACTATGACGTCAAAATGCTGACACTCAAAACCCATAGTAAAAAGATGCAAAATTTTAATGCTTTTGGGTATTGTAAGTAAATAAAAATGGCATGCCTTCCAGTGTCACGTGTTTCCTTCTTATTGTTAGTTCAACTTGCCAATTATACATTTTATAGGGAATAGGCCAGCAAACATAAAAAAATTGTTAATGGCAACAACGAATCAAGTTACTTCATTTTTACATTATGTGTTGTAAAAATTAAAAGTAAGTGTAGTAGTAGTAGCAGCATATGCACACGTACAGGTGCATTATACAACGTATTTATATGCCTCGCATGACGAATTATTATAGCATGACTAAAACGTGGTCTGCCCTTAATTAATTGGGATTTGTAATCGCATTATATTGTTCTATATGTAGCTGTGAAAGAATTACAAGAGATGGGTGGTTTGGATGGGAAGGTAATTTATTGTGCTGGAGCAGGGCTGGATAAAGATAAACTGTGTAAAGGTGCTATCAATTTGGATGTGGTTATCAAAGGGATCACGACCACGGCTCCGCCAGAGCTCAAGCTCACGAATTTCCACGACAAAGCTTTCTATCTCTTCACATCCGGATCCACTGGACTCCCTAAAGCAGCTGTTATCAAAAATTCGAGGTAGGTACCTACATAAATAAATAAATAAATAAATCCATCGTGAATTGGAATGGAGCATGGACATTATATATATAGAGAGAATTCACTCACGTGCAAAACAGAGATACGCACGCAAGGCGAAAGAATTGGGACGTTGTTGTATCGGGAGTTTCCAACTTAAATAATATAATGCTCATGAACTCTCCTTTCTACTTAACTTGATTTAGTGATATCTGTATCTCTACGGGGCATTTAATCGATTTCAATTTTTTCTTTTTCTATTTTATTCTCTCCAGATTCTTAACCTACGTCTACCTGGCCCATTATGCGTGGGATATACGGAGTGATGATGTCATGTACACGGCTCTGCCCCTCTACCATGCTGCTGGAGTCGGTGTGGGAACAGGTACTGATATTGATACACACCAGTGATACTTCCATTTATTGTGTACATAGTATATTCTAATTTGATTACTAAATTTTACAAATTATACTTAACAATAGAGTTGTTTTATTTTCAGGTCAAGCTTTAGTTTTTGGAACAAGTCAAGTCATTCGAAAAAGATTTTCGGCGTCTAAATTTTGGGATGATTGTAATCGATACAATGTGACGGTAAGTATGTATAATTACTTATGTTGATGAATAAAATAGTAATCTACAAAACGGTAATGAAATTTATGGCACGAGATATAAATTATTGATTTTCCACAAGAAGTAAATTCTTGCGGATTGTAAATTTTTAAAATATCCAAAACCAGATATTTATGTGTGAAGACATTCTATTTCTATATAAAGATCATTTTCACTTTAGAATCGATATCATTAGTGAAGAAACAAAATGACACATACCAAATGTAAGCTAGAATTAAAATGAATTATGTCATAAAAATACTAAATGAGGAAGATGCGTAAACCTTTAATGACGAGTTGTTTGAAAGGTGCAAATTGTTCTATTTACTTGTTCTTCAAGCAGTGCAATATTTTTTATTGAATTGTTTTGGAAAATTGCAAAATGCCCTATTTTTAAAAGTTTTAGAAAATTTCAAAATGTTCCATTTACTCGTTTGTGAAACGTGCAAAATGTTCCATTTACTTGTTTTTTAAAAGTGCAAAATGTTCTGTTTACATATTTTAGAAAATTGAAAAATTTCATATTTAACTTGTTTTTAAAACGTGTGTAAAAGATGATCTTTAAAGGTCGTGATATTTCAAATTTTGGTAGATAGTAGATTGTATTTTTAGCTTTAAATGGATATGGGACATTTTTTTGGATCTTCACAGACGATATGCTGTTTTAAATTCTACTGCTTTGCACTTAAGAAATAAGCAATCACGAAATGCATTATTTTCCGAAAAATGCAGTTAGAATATTTTGAATTTTTAAAAATAGGTACGTTATACAATTTAAAAAAAATATGTCACTCAAAGCTTTCCTTTTATACTTCAAATAAATTTAATTATTATATTATTGGCTTTACATTATTGGAGTATTTTGGCAGTATTAACCTATTGTGCAAAAAATCATTAAGTACTTTTGACATTTACGATAAATAATTAGGCGCTGTCTTTTGCATCTTTTAAAAATTTATGTGGCAAGAGTTGAGACCCACCACTTCGCAGTGCAGTGTAAATACGTATTAGTATTCACTGTACAATTAAATTATTCTCAATAAGGTTGCTCAATACATTGGAGAAATTTGCCGCTATCTCCTCCGTCAACCTGTAAGTTCAAAAGACACAGCTCATAAAGTAAGACTGATAATTGGGAATGGATTACGGCCTGAGATTTGGACGGAATTCGTGGAGAGATTTCAAATCCAGTATGTGGGGGAGATCTACGGCTCTACTGAAGGCAACTGTGGACTATGTAAGAGAACGATTAACAAATTACTATCAAATTAAGTATACATATATGATTTTACCAATATTCACGCGATTAAAATAAGAATTGAATTTTAATTGTTAAACAAATTAGGACAACTGTTTTGATTATATATGATATTTAAAACATTAAATTTTCCCCCTAGTGAACTTTGATAATACAGTTGGGGCAGTGGGTTTCATTCCTCGACTATTGGAGTCCTTTTATCCTACTACACTAATTAAAGTTGATGAAGTTACTAATGAACCCATCCGAGATCCAGCCACTGGTTTAGTCATCAGATGTCAACCTAATGAGCCAGGGGAAGTCGTTGGTCGGATTGATCAAGCTCACCCAACCAGAGAATTTAGCGGGTAAGCGTATTTTGAGTTTAATTGAAAAACATATTATTGCTTCAGAATTTACGCTTCACTATATAACATTTCGTCAGTGAAGAACCAAAATGACCCAAATCCATTTGTAGCTAAAAACAATATTCACTATCTACAAAAATATTGAAATATGTCTTGAAATTATTTAAATAGAACATTTTGCACTTTTCAAAAACATGAAAATAGAGCATTTTACACTTTTTAAAAACATGTAAATAGAACATTTTACGCTTTTCAAAAACTCCTAATTAACATTTTACGCATGTTACTAATTTTGTTTTTATGACATAGATCGATTCGATTCTAGCTTAAATTGAATATGGGTCATTTTGGTACTTCACAGACGATTTAATGCGTTAATCTAATATATAGCCTTTTGTAATTAATTTAAGATATGCTGGAGTTGACTCTAAGCATAAAATCATTTGTGATGTTTTCAAAAAAGGCGATAAAGTCTTCCGTTCTGGTAATTATTTTTTAAATTTAAATTTAATTTTACACTTAAAAAACAAATTATTAATTATCAATGTATACGTATAAAAATGCTGAACAGTTTCAAGAAATTTTTAACCAACAGCGAAAGCTGATGCAGAATTTAAATTTTGGAAAATTTAAGCATTCGATTTCAATTATAGTAATTAATTACCTTTTAATTGTCTTATTCAGGGGATATCCTAGTAAAGGATGAACTAGGCTACTACTATTTCAAAGACCGGTCCACGGACAATTACAGATGGAAATGTGAAAACATATCTTCTGTCGAGGTAGAGAACACCGTAAGTTCCATATGTGGTCTCTCAGATGTCGCGGTGTATGGTGTTAAAGTTCCAGGTTGTGACGGACAAGCTGGTATGGCTGCCATTGCGGATCCTCAAAGATCCTTAGATTTTGAATCATTAATTAAAGGAATGAATAAGTCATTGCCATTCTATGCCAAACCTATCTTTATCCGCATTGTGGACCAGTTAGAAACAACAGGTTACATTTTTAAATATTTATATAATAATTATTATTTCCTCTCCAAATATACAGTATGCCTACCTACATAGAAACTATACAATTATTTAATTTTGTGATTTTACTTCAATTTCGTGTCCAAGCAATTTGGGATTTAAAAATATTTGAAATAATTTTTTTTCAGGTACTCATAAAATTCAAAAATTCAATTTACAAAAAGAAGGCTTTGACCTCAAGTTGGTAAAGGATCCTCTGTATTTCTCTCTTGACGGCAAGTACGTCCCACTCGACTCAGATCTGTACGAGAAAATTATGTCCGAAAAAATGAAATTATAATTAGGAGCAATTGACAGACTATTATGTACACTGCTTTTGTAAATATATATATATACACACACACACACACAGCAAACTAATAGTACATAGGTGAAAATTTATTTTTCACATGCTGAGAAAAAAAAACTATTGAGTGGAATGAAGACTTACATTTAATAACTGTACAATATTGTTTTTATTATTTTCAAAATCCAAATCTTGACTGTGACTACAACGTACGTTTACTTATTAGGAGTGCGACCTACAGCATTTATTGTGTAGGTTGTAAGGTATGAACACTTGTCTATGAATTCATATTTTTCTACTGACTCATCTGTACGAGAATTATCTGTAATGAGGACTAAATATTTTAATTGTCTAAATATTGCATTTCGTCTTTCATAGAATCACAGAAAATCAGGAAATCCTAACAATGTCTCATTATATTGTGTTTACATACAACGTTAAAACCAAAGGTACCAAAATAAAAATAAAAAACCAAGGTACTCTATTTTTTCAACTCCTATTCATCCTATGTCCTTTCATCCTTTCATTATTTTTGCTACTCCCCTTTACATATATTTTAACCCTATTTTAGAGTCAAATGTCAACGAGCCCTGTTAAGGATTAAATCCCTTAATTTTAAATTCGCGACCCACCCTATTTCCAACTCTACTGTCCGTGTGTATAGGGCGACATCCTTGGTCAGAAATTTTAATATTAAACGTATGTACGAGTGTGTTTATTAATAAGCATGTTGATCCTATATAATCATAATCGTACTGATAAACATATAATAATTATTACTACAAATTTTAAGTCCCCAAAGATTTTAAAGTTTCTGTTTTTTCTTTGGCGGCTTAAAAAAATATATAGAAAATATTATGCTACTTTCTACATGAATTTAAAGAGTGCTTGAAGTGCTTATCTAGTATGTACATAAATATATCCTTATAAGAAAAAATAACATATTGCAAAAAAAAACATTTTAAATCACAACTAGTGATAAAAAATAAATAAACTGCTTGAACAAAAATGAAATGAATAAATAAAATAGTTAATGATATTAAAAAAAAATCCTCATCCTCGTGGTATACTGTCACTACTGTCACTGTGCAGTGCATATAGTGCATATAGTTTCCTCAAGCTTCCACGTACGACGTATGACGTCAGTGTGTAGAACCATAATATTACCGGTAGACTGGTGTACATATTATTTTATTATTTTGAATGGAGGACTGCATGTAAATCCATAATCCATAATAATAATTATACATTAATAAGTGTAGCCGTAGCCAAACTGAATCTTTGACTACTTGGCACTTCCACACACGCAGTAAGTAGACGAAGAAAACGAGGGAGACAAGTTCTTGTTCCTAGTTACTACTTTACTACAGTCAACAGTCAAACTAACAACTAACCAGTAGCCAGCTAACGGCAGTAATAAAAATGGGAAGTAGTAATCGCAGTAGCAATAATGACTTCACGTGTGAGTGTGTGTCTGTGTAGCAGTGTAATAATCCTCCCTTATATAAGCTCCACATGAAATCATAGCATTGTAATGATAATGATAATCTGTGCGAGCAAGTAGAAAGTTGTCTCTCTCTCTCTCATTGCATCTCTCATGTTTGCAAATAAAGTCATTTTTATTGCATTGATTATGATTATCGCATTAATATCATGTGGTGTTATTTATTTATCTTTTTTTTCAATCCAAAACTCCAACTTCCAATTCCAATTCCAACAGAAAACAACTACTGCAATATACTCATAGAACACAGACTGCATGACGTTGGTTGACTGTATAATCTGTAGTGATCTGCTGAACTGTGTCTGTGTGTGACTGTACCACCACCACCACCACCACCGCACCATATCACCAACCACCACCACCTTCCTAATAGCTACTTCCATCTCCATTTCCATACCATATAACATCAAATGCATATAAGTTGTGCCGCAAGGACTGACCTAATTATGTGTGGTTGGATTGGAGTTGGAACTCTTTTCTCTTTTTTGGCAAGCTTTCGATGATGAGTCTTTGTTGTGAGTGACTGACTGAGTGACTGACTGACTGAGGCAGTAAGATTTGTTTTGTTCCTAGGATATTATGTGTTTTCCACAAATTGTACTTCCTTTTCTACTCACAATTCATCTGACAATGAGTGAGTATCATTATGATTATATGATTGTCTGAACTCTGAACGTAGTAGTGGTAGTAGTAGAGAAGAAGGAAGGTATATAGGCTCCCTATTATCCCTACAAAATACCTATATATCCTATATACTATATAGCCTATATATCCACTCGTGTAGCTCTCGTGGAATTTCATTTTCCCTCTCAATGGGCCACGCATGATTCAGCAGAGCATTCACCTCATCTCTGCTCAATTAATCGGAGTTATAGTTGATCAGTTTTATTGTGTCTTGTCATTTTATGTGAATAATTTGAGAGTTTATGGCATGGTGAGTGTCTTTCTGTCTTATTATGATAATTACATTATGCACACTCTGCCCACAACAGGAGGGAACATAACAACATGACGACTAACGATAACGACCAAAACCATAAGTCAAAGTTATAGGTCTACGTAATAAAGACATAGATAGACACCCCCAAAAAAAATTTTTTTTTACTTACTCCTTTTTAATGCCATTTAATTCTGAGTAGACTGCTAGATCTTTTTGTTGGATGGGAAAACATTACAATGGCAATTTTGCCACACATTTACAATTATTACCTGACACGTATGTACATGGAAAATGGATTTTCTACTCACCTACATATAATTATACAACATAGTAAATAATAAAAAAACGCATTACTCTCTGCTGAACGTGAACTATGAGTACCACATGCTTTTTTTTGTGTGTGTTACGTTTATATACCAAGGAACTCTCTCGTATTCGCCACGAAGATGAGGTTTTGGTTTGGTTTGGTGTGTTAGTGTGTGAAGTTTTGATGTGTTATGTATTGTAAATTGGAGAAGTAACTGTAACTGTAATTGTGACTGGGTAAAGTATATTGGCCATGCAGAAAAAGTGCAAAAGTGAAATGACTTATGTACTATTCTAATAGAAAAGTTTATATTTTTCTGCATATAAATGCAAGAGATTTTTTCGCAAATTTGTCAGTAACAAAAGAGGAGTTGAAGACGACAGGAGTTGGAGTTGAAGTTGAGTCTCAGAGGCAGAGAGTGAAGTTCCAAAGTATAACAAAAGTTGACAAGTTTCTTCAATAATAAAGATTAAGAAAAGCAAAATACAAAACCAAAACAAAAAAAAAAAGAAAGAAAGAAAGAAAGAAGAAAATAAAGAAGGGTTCAGATTTTAGAGTCAGTCTTATTTTTTTTTGAAAACATATTATATAGTTGAGAAGTCAGCACACACAAGTGATTGGAATATCCTTAGGGTGTCCTATCCTGTTATTTTCTCTATACTATTATTTTTGACAGTCAGAACATGAAGTACTTGATTTTTGTTTCCTGCATTTTGGCCCTTGCAGCCCTCGCTGCATGTAAGCCAGCTGAGAGTGGAGCTGAAGGTGAGTAAACAAAGTTCAGTCATGGATTGAATTTTTAAACAAGCAGTACAAATATATAAATTTTGTTATATAATTACTTTTAGATATTTATATGTATAATTCTAGATTCTAGAATCTATGTATTTCAATATGGGGAGAAAAAAAAAGGAAAAAAATGGAAATAGTGACATATATATATATATAGCCTTTAGTATAATAAAGAGTTGCTCCATTTTTTTCCATTTATTTGTAATACAAAACTTTTAATATATTGTAGATGGATATGCTTATATATAGACTTATGAAATAATGGAAATGATGTTTTCTCTTTCTCTTTCCTTGAAAAACATATAGAGTCGTCTTGCAAAAGTTATGAAATGAAATGTATTTTCATTCCAAACACGCACAACGGAACAGTAATTCACAACAAAGGAGCTATTCAAGACGACTGTGCTTGCAGCTTTGAGACGGGGACGCTCCAGTGCAGCAATGAGCTTTTGAAGCCTGAAGTCAGGAATTGCAAATGTAAATGCAATTGATTTTTTTCTAGAGCCAAACCGACTGATTTTTTTTTCTTAGATTATACGTAGAGACATACAGCACTACGTACTGTTAACTGTTACCTTATTTTTGTATGGGAAATGTGGACTTGGGCCTTGGCTACATACTATCTAAATATTATACTGTAAAAGTTACAATACACCTTTGTAATTTCCAGATTATTTTTTTTCCTGAATGGGCTTTGTGTGAAACCCTTTTTTGGATTTATTCAATTTTGACATGAATAAAGTCACATTTGATATTTTGTATTAATTATTACTATCCTCAATATTGAAATTTCATCTAATATTTCAGCCTCATTTATTCATTTAAAGTTGGAAATGCTAAAACCTGATAAATATCTGTAGCATAAATGTGTGGTTGCAATTTGGGCTGGTGAATTAGTATTGACGTTGTACACGTGTATCATGACATAATTTTGTTCGTTGGCAAGATGCATCCTCGTTGCAAGTGCAACATTTACATATAGTATTATTCATATAAGCTGCATGGAATTTACAAAGAATGAAAACATTACAATCTATATCTTGTACACAGGAAGGAAGTATTCATTATTTTAAAACATTTCCTCCTCAAAAACTTAGAATTAATTTTAGTTTGAAATAATTGTCAGCTCAATGATTTAAAGACTTGTTTTTACAATGTTCAAATTAAACTGCAAAGTGTTTAAATTACGAGTTTCTGAAAAGGTTTAAAATGACCTTTTGAGATTTTGGAAAGCTGCAACAAGTACAAAATGCCCGGTCTGAAAAAAACAAACAAAATGCTACATTTTTATAGCTGCATATATTTTTTAACTAGCTTCTTGTTGCATTTATAAAATATGCAATATTTCTGTCAACGCTGCAAACGATTCAATTATGTATTGTTCAAAAATACATCCCGAGACACTAGATACTCTGCTTTGGGCATTTAAAAATTGTATGCGAATAAACATAATAATTGTATTCCTTCTCCTTCTTTTACAGTCTCTATATTACATGGGCGTTAGTCACATATCGTCTGTGAAGAACCAAAATGACCTATGTCCATTTTTAGTTTCAAACAAAATGCACTATCCACAGAAAAAATTAAAATAACATGTTCATGAAAGCATGTAAATAGAACCTTGTGGATTTAAAAAAAACAAGTAAATAGAATACTTTGCACTTTTCAAAAAGTATGTAAATTGAACATTTTGATCTTTTTAAAAACAAGTAAATAGAATATTTTGCACTTTCGAAAAACATGTAAATACGACATTTTACACCTTTAAAAAACACTTAAAAATAGAACATTTTAACCTTTTTAAAAATATATAAGTAGAACATTTTGCTCATTTTAGAACCTCGTGATTAGCATTGTAAGCATGTATCTTATTTACTGTCTTTTTTTACATAGCTCATTTTAATTCTAGCATGAATTGAAAATGGGTAATTTTGGTTCTTCATAGACGATGTATTTATCAATAGTACTTGCGATATTTTGGACAGTACAACGAAGCAAATAAATGAAATTAAAATATATCGATTTGTAAAACAAACCTCGTGTAAAATAATAAAATATAGAAACCTGAGTAATTTTAAGTCCTGCAATTGAAGTTAGAATTGTTACAAGGGGACTCGGATGAGAAATGAGACTCGGGCACCGAAGTAGACACCGAATGAGGTAATTGCGTATACGCTATACGCACATACATATATATCCCATACTCATTGTTAAAGGGAGTGAAAGAAAGGGCCGCTCAGAGCCTTGGTTGGTATTGGTAGAGTCATGTGTGGTATGGTGGTCGCGGTCGTCGCTTTGGCTCTTCAAGTTGGCTTTCATCCTCACAGTAGTTTGAACACTTGAAGCCACTAGAATCTAGATCCTGGATTCTTAGACTGTTGAAGAAAATTTTCTTGGACCCAAGATTTAAAAGTAAGACTCTTGAGGGATCTGAAGTTGTCTTGGATGGAAAGTCCAACTTTTCTCAAGTACTCTTATTTGCCAATCTCTCCACCAACTTTCCTATATACGATCAAAGTAACCAAAGCAAACCAAGCTAAACATTCAATTTGCAATCAATTGATCCTATCCAATTTTCTACAATGCAATGCAATGTGCGACTCTCTCTCTCTCTTTGGCGGTTTTCCCTTCTTCGTCCGATCGTCTCACAAACATCGGCAGAATGAAATGTAATTTTCTGGATAGACCACTTTTACTTTTTTCTTCTTCTTCTACTTGTCTCCATCTGAATTCGGTCTCGGTTTCAGTTTGTTTTACAATCGACTTCGATTTCACTATTCTCAGGCTCTGAGAGACTTTGCAAAACAAAAACTAAAAGTGGAGGTGGCCCTTCGTCTCTCTCGTTCCTATTTACGACTATGACTCCATGGCTCTGTGAGACAATTTCAAGTCTGCGACAACAAATACAAGATGAAAAACTTTTAATAGTATTGCCAGAGTCATTGTCATGGACCAGCACGACGAGTGTGCAGGACCCGTATAGCCACTATTATATTAAGTAGGTAAATAATTTCCCAGCTTTCCTTCTCTATTGTCATTGTCATTGTGAGAGCACTATCAGGAGCAGATATCTGTTCTGTTCAAACACCGTAATTATCTACTTTACAAAAAAATGAAAGCGAAATGGAATGGAACTGAAATGAAGTTACCTTAGTTAATTGAAGTGCTGAGTGCAGAGAGCATGCAAGGAGTTTCAATGTACAGCTTCCAAAATTCGAAATGTAATAGAAAATAGTTATCAGTACTACGTAGTACTTGGGACTTGGGACATGCATACGCACAAATCTGTCACGGATCTCTCACCCTCCTGATATTCCTAAAGAATGAGCGTTTCCCTTCTCTTGCTTGAAGGGAACTAGTAAATCAGTTGCTCGTGGATTCTCTGCGGTAGGATGAGTATAGATCTGTGGGATGAATGCAAGTGTGTGGAAGGAAAGCAAAGATTTTGGGTGTCTTTGGCACGACGTGTGGTCACAGTTAAAATTACCATGCAAACCATGGCATCGTGACTATGAAACTATGACTATGACCATGTAGACTATCATATCCTCCACTTATTATTGCTTCAATCCGGAGGCTCCGACCCGGCCAGAGTTTACACGGAGCGCGTCAAGGAAAACTCCGAAACGGAATCTAACTCCAAATCCAAATCCCGACTCTCACTCTCTCCCACTTTTCCCATGCTCACTATGGTGTAAACAGCAATAGGATCTGAAAAGATTTTTCACTTGGAAGATTTCTTTGTACTCCGTGTCAGAGACAGTCATTGTGTCATCTGCTGGGTTTGGTCCTGGTCCGGATCTCCTCCAGCAAATCCAAATCCAACAAACACGAACGGTAACGGAGATGTGGCCGGATTTTCCTTCATCCGTCTCTACATGCATATATGTAAAACCATATAATATTATATACATAGATATATCATTTCATGGGTTAGTTCTATAGCCTAGCATCCAGTTTTGGATATGATCTGAATCTTGCAATAGCCACATCCTACACCACACCACGCCACACCACAGATAGATCATTTTGAAGGTGGTAGTTACCTATAGGAGAAGAAAGTATGAAATAAGGCTAACTCATGAGTGGTGTACATACATTGTAAATGATCAGATTGCATTTGCTAGATGCTCCGAACATCCCCAACTAAAAACATGATCTCTGTCTCTAAATCTAACTCCATATAGCCATTGCAATACTCACATTCAGATCCACAGATTCAGAAGCAACCATTACTACTGCATTGGTTTTTATCATCACGTCTCAATCCAAGCCAGCCCAGCTCTTCCGTTCAATCCATCTACATCCAAAACTTACACTCACGCTGAACACTGAACATCAATACCAACACCAATACAGACACCCACCAAACCAAACCGAGCAAATCAAGAAGACAGCACCTACATACACAAGCCTACTGCCTACACCCCGCTCCGCGAACGTGAATGCATTACATCACTGAAAAAACGACAGGGCGAGAACGAGAATGAAAAAGCCCGTTTCCGCTTCAGTTAAATCCTTCGCGTATAAATCCTGTGCGTAAACAGTCCTTAGTTAAATTGATGAATACGCTTCAATGGATTGTTGGACCAGCTTAGCTTAAAGCAAAGCACGCAGTACCCGTTCCAGGTTCCAGTTCCACTTACTTGGGAAATTTCCGGGCTTGTACACCTACCCAAAATGCTTCATATTTCACATTTATTTTTCTCACAGCCTGAACCAAAAACGAATATAATTCAATTATTTCAGTACACATATTTCATTAGTAATTTGGAGTATGTAATTTCTCATTGTCTTACGTCTCGTCGTTGTTGTCAGTTTTCATACAATGGAATTTGTAAGCGGAGCTCATAAAATACTTCCAAAGTGAGGGTATTGATGTCCCAGTCCAATAACATTGTTTTTGCTGCAAATACTATAATATAGAAATAAATTAAATTAGTCGTACACTAATAATGAATGCAACTCCCTATTCATATCCTACTTCGAACTCTCAAATCAAAAGCAAAATATCCACACTACCAGCAGTCAAATCAACTATCAGTAATAATCAAACAGTGCCGGGATGTTTTTTACGTAATCCTAAAAATCTGTCTGTTTTTGGAAGGCATAATGTGAAAGACAAAACTAAAGCGAAACTACAAAACTAGAAAATTGTTTCCTATTTGATACGTTATATAAACGTATTTCACCGAGTGAAAATTTAAATTCAAATGTAGGCTTTCAACATTTTGCACCTTGATTGTGATGGTGCGACGGGGATATAGAAATTCAATGCATAATAGCACTTATTATTCGTCCTTTAAATTTTGAATTTCATAAAATGAAAACCCAAGTCAAATAAACAATCTGCCTAAAACATTTTATTATATCTAAAGGTAGTCACCATTCAATTTGTAGCATTCATTGGTACCTTTTATATCACACAAAAATTGTAGGCAGGCACATAGGATTCGGCCCAACCTTGCCTTACAATGACATTAAATGGCCTCAGTACATAAAAGTATGTCTGTTTGCAGCTTGAGGAGTTTTTCGCAACGGGTAACTTTTTTATGTCTCGAACCTGGATAATTCGAGTTTTTGTTTTCCCAGGCTGAATAGGAGTATAGATAGGTACATACATGAATCGGACCGGCACGAGTAACCAGGAGCAGTAGTGGACCACCAAACAGGGACAGTTATATAGATATAGTCTTGTGTTTTGAATGTGAAAACGCAAACAAACCAATGGCCACAACGTAATGTTGCGGTCCAATGGTGTGGAAAAGCCCGTTTTTCCATAACCATCAACGTTGAACGAAAATGCTCCCTGCAGAAGGGGAACCAACTAACTAAACCATACGATCTAAATGCTCTGGGTATCAGTCCACATAAGGTACATCACATGGATGGGTGACTGTATGTAAGTATCTGTAGATTACATTGCTACTGCTACTCACATTAGTATACTGTCAACTGTATTATTTGACTGTTTGAAATACCGTATTGTTGGATATTATTAATATTGTACTATGCACGCACATCGAATATCGAACCCCGATATTTCTTCAGAGATGCAATACAACAAAAACAAAATATATTAAATATTGCAAAATATTTTAATCAACGAAATAAAACAGAAGACATAATGACTGAAGTAATTTAGAATTATCAACGTATCTTATTTGGACTGATATTTCTTCAGAGATGCAATACAACATAAACAAAATATAGTAAATATCATGAAAATTAACGAAAGAATACATAAGACTGAAGACTGAATTAATTTAGAATTATCAACCCATCTTCACTGAAAAAATATAATTTCTTTTATAATCTTGTAAAATTTATTTACATTTCAGGATTTGCAACCTTGCAATCATGTAAAAACGCATCTATTTTTATTTTCAGTATTTCCGTGCCTACTGATAATGGTAACAGACTAAGCAGGATCTACACTGACAATGGCAACTTTAAGAGTTTGTCACTGAAAAACTTTTCCACTGATACTGATACTGATACGGATAATGGTTTCAGCTCGCTCCCTAGTTACATCGTAGGTTATAAAACATACAGTATTTGGACATGGAAATGGACATGGAGAGCACACTGTCACTTCGTATGTGTAGCGTTATTCGTATCTTGAACTTGGAAACGGGCAAAGCACCGATATATAGATAATAATAATAAGTGAAACTGTGAAGCTGGACATGATGTCAGCGCCACATTTTTGCAGGTCCGTTTTACTCTCCCCCCATGATCATCTCTCCTATATCAGATACTACACACATGCATCTACGTCCTAAATATTATTGAACTGTGATATACATAGGTGGACTACATACTACATTATTGGTAGCCATTCAAAACCTTCCTCGAGTTACTTACCTTTCATTTCCTTCTTGTCCCCTCCGAAAAATAAATTCCCATTCCTGCCGTCTCTACTTCGTCAAACTCGTAAAACTGATTGTCAGAGTCCAGACCGACTGACTGTCGTTCTCGTCATGGACCCCATCATCGTCGTCATTTGTACTATGGAGACTCCATAAAATTCAACTTCCTCCCCCATTACTCTGTAAACCCATGTACAAAAATGTGAAAAATACATTTTTTACACCATTTTCCCTTTCACATCACGTTTTATCGGTTATTGGGCTATTCACAGTACATGTCCAATGGTCGATGCGGGTGGTTTGGCTTGCAGAATTGTCACTGTCATTGTCAAAGACAAATTTGGAGATATTATTCCGAACATCAGTCAGCATTGGGCATTGGGGAAATATAATAGAAATCTGTAACAACTAATTCCCATATAAAGTTGACCAATAGTTTTTCTCATAAAAGGAATACAATTAAAAACTAAATTCACTGACCCGCGCTCGCCAATAAAAACCTATGTTTGAGCGTTGGACACGGTAATTTAACAAAATGTTTCTAAAAATTCCTTAAATATTTTGTAAGTTCGCTACCTAATTTCGATTCCTGTCTGTATGAAACAAGTTTTGATAAATAAAGTAAAATAAAGTTAATATTAACTAATGTCACGGGTCAACAGGGGCCATGAGTCGTATTCATAATGATGACACATTTTTAGCCTATTCCTAATTGTAACAGCGTTGAAACGAAGCCGAGATGATTTCTAACGGCTTCAGATTCTTAATGTGAGTACAAAAAATAGTAATAGCTCACTTGCCATAGTTATGTTGATACGAAAGTTCAAGTTTAAAAATTATTTAAAATTTCGGAAGCACAGTCATGAGCTGTGCCTGGAATTTCAAACTGCAACGTATAAAACCCAAGATTGAAGTGGGACGAGGAATGTTTCCAGATACGACGATAATATCCGTTCGATTCTGTTAGAAAGTGGATTTATTGGAAATCGGATTAGATCCCCGTTTCGTTTTGAATACACAGAACTATACATACATGGACCACGGACTGTGACTTGACAGAATTGCATCATAAGCCTAAATCACTTGTCAATTGGACAGCTTGAGAGAGCTGCGCAAGATTGCACTCTGCATTGTAGATTGTAGACCATTCGAATTTGACAACTGTACATAATATATACCTGTGTGCCCTGTACAGTAAAGTAGTTTGACTTCTAAACTTTGACTTCGACTACAGGATCTCCTTTCCCTCTTATTTCGATTTCGATATAATCAAATCCAAGGGATTCTCTGTGCTATGAAGTCCATTTTCTGTTCGTAAATTCCTTTTATAAAACAAAACTTGGTGAATTTTTTAAGCATAGCGACAATCTAAACAGTATTAAAGTGATGTAGAATTGTCGACCTATATCTGTATATATGCACCTAAGTACAACCAGTATATGAATTATTGCAGTAAAATAGTGCCTATATCGGCAAGACCCAGTCCACATTCTATATTATCGTAAACGAAGGGCATAGGGTAGTAGGCATAGGGAGGGGCATCTTACCTTTAAGTGTATATTGAGTCCGTCGTCGGAGTGGTTGAAAAGTAAAGTGAAAAATATCAAGTCGGAATCAGATGTCCCAGTGACAGTAGAATAGATCTACAACATTTATTTTATTCTCTTGAGTCTCGAAATCTCGTTTCCTTTCTGAAATTGAGAGTCAAATGGTCAATTTTAGAAACTTGCTTTTTCACATGTCACGACAATGCGACATCGCCATTGTACTTTTTTTTTACATTTTCTTTCTTCATAGATTGAGGTGATTCAGGACAAGTCTCACCAAATTACACACTCTTTGGTTACATTCAATAAAGCTGGAAATTCTAGTGATTTTCTCTTAAATCGCAATCTATAGTACATTTCTCGAGGAAGGGAAAAACGCTTTTTTATTTTATTTAAAAAGAAAACTTTGAACTTCAGTTACAGGTTACAATTTCCATCTCCGGTCTTACACTCCCCTCATTAATCGATCCCATCAATAAGTTAGGTCATAAAATATCTCAGTTGTGAATGATGTGATTCCTTTCCTTCGTTTCTTCAAAGCAATTCCAATCTAAATTTTGTTTGCGCTATAATAAGTATAGTGACAAGATCACGTCTCATTTTCCCAAATACGTAAACTGAGTGTGAGAGAATTATTAAAAGATTTTCGAATGGATGCCCTAATTTTGTGTGTGCGTGGGAGGAAGTCAACAATGTTTATGATTATGGTTCAAGTGGAATATTTGGAGCATTCGGGAGCTGTGATGTTTTTCAGTGATAAGTAGCTCGTGTTAGTGCTGGCTGAACTTCATTGTGTCTACATCTCCACATGGATGACATCCCGAGCCACTCAGACACCGAGAAATAATATCAAAATCGAATGTAAATGTATGTTAATGTAGTCTTTGAATAGATGAATAAAATGACGTTTCTCGGTTTAAAAGCAAAGGCGAAAGTCATGGAATTTTTGACGGAGGAATTGGAGGAGAATGAAGGAGAGAGAAAATGTTATCAAGAAAAATAAAAAGCTTTTGTACGAGAACACGAGGAGAGTTTGTCCCTTTATTCTTGAAACTATATACTTCTGACTGAGTGGCATTACTACATCTTATATTAGGTACTTGCTTCAGATTCGGATTTGACTTTCGGCGAGAACTCTCTCTCCGTCTCTCTCGTGGTCTCTTCTTTTCTTCGTCGCTTGTTCTTGTTCTAATCGTGAGTTCACATTTCGCATTACTATAAGGCTACATCGCATCACATCACATCCATAGATCCGCTTCCCTGCTTTTGCATTATACTTTTGCTTGTGCCTATAATAATATCATCCGTCTGAGTTTTGAGAGAGTGAGGCAATGAATGCAATGTAAGCAATCTGGAATATTGTAGTTGGCTCTGGCAACAACCATTGCCATTACGAACCGAGTAGAGTCAGAGAACAACTAGGATTTGAGTGTGTAGGTTGTAGACGGATGGAAGATCAAGATCCATGGATGGAGATGGAAAACTGGATGTGGAAAAGAGAATGAAATGAAAACTATGAGTGACTTTCATCTCCCTCCTCTTTCCTTCCCCACTTACATAAATAAAGTAAAGAGAATAGTTTGAACTACTCCTGCTACTCACTTTACCGTCCACCGTTACCGTTCTTCTTTTTTAGTCTCGAGCCTCAGCTCACTCACAGTTTGCTTTTCTTCTCCTCCTCCTCCTTCTCCTCTACATCCAAAATTTCCAAATTCTGAATCCGAATGGGAATTATACTCAAGGATCATAGGGATATTCAAGGGTTGAAGTTGGATGTTGGAGTTCACGTACATATACGCACTCAGCCCAACCTATCAATCTAAACAATGCAATAGAACAGAACAAGTAAAGACATACATAATGCTTTAATACATAGGCACGGTATAAGGGGATACTCCGGAGCTCGGACCGGCACCGGTACTTACACTTATAATACATCCACATACATAAAACTTGAAGAAACTTTTCTAACAGTTTGCAAAGTACTCACGTAAGTTGTGCAAAATCACTTTACTCTTTCTACCCTCTCGCATCACTATGTCGATTACATAACCGTTCATATCATGTCATCCGCTTTACTTCCATGTCCTCCACTGCTATATAGCTCTCGGCGTCCCGGCCCTCCTCAAAATCTGCTGGATGCTGGAAGAGGAAGAAGAAGGGAAAAACTTAAACCAAAACCAGAGACAAGCTCACATACTACTGATATCACCAGTAGTAGTCACATAGTACTCAGTTCGAAGTAGTCCTCACACACTATTGCACTCTCTAGAATGCACGAAGGTAAGAGCGTAAATGGAAAGACGCTTAAGAGTTGGACTCGAGTTTTGAGAAGACATTAAAGAAAACTACAAAGTCGGATTTTCGAGACTTCCTTCAATGAGCAACAGCCCAGACAAGTATAATGGCTTTCCAGCGGCACCAAATCAAATCTTATTACCACAATAATTTATTATAATATCTTCTAAATATAGACTCATATCTTCCATGAGCTTTTCAAATTTTATTTGCTTTATCTCCAGAATGCCTCCAACCTCCAACTGCCAACTACTGGCTAGTGTGTACTGAGGAATCCATTTATTATTACTATGTACTTTACCTTCAGAGCCCCAGCCAAATGAATCTAAATCTACACACAGTAAAAGCACACTACCAGGTATTACATCTTGCACTCCTTCAGAATTCAATTCTCGGTTGTGGATCAGCGTCTGTAGTCAGTTGTTGTCAGTATTTTAGTTTGTGTAGGTACATTCGACATTTGTAGTCTTCGCCGATAATTGAGTAGAGTAGTGAGCCTATTGTTAATGCTTTAAGGACTTTTTTTTAACTTGTTTGTAGAAAAAAAATGGGTAAGTGTCCTGGACGTGGTAATAATATTATTCTTTAAGTAGTGGAAGTACTAAAGTACTTAAACCTAAATTTATTGTTCGACCAACTTTGCAAAGAATGGAATTTCTACAAGTTTCCTTCCGCTGGCGTATTTCCTTCATCTTCGCCATATTGTGATTGGTGAACTTAAATGTCGGTAGGTGGCGTTTTGGATCAACTTCCGAGTTTGAAATAAGCTCAACAATAAAATTACGAATCAAAATACAAGCATGAAAATCATTCTTGTGTAAGTAATTTACTATTCTTACTAGTTACTGTTACTGTGCCTACATTCCATTGTACTGCAAATTTTGCTTTCCAGAAGATTTCATAAAATAATTTGCAATTTTAAATACATGTACAAAGTTAGTTATAAATAGAAATACAAATATAACAATGAATTTTAATACTTCAATAAATCCATTTCACTGCAGATCGCGATCGGTGCAAGAGCGTCTTCATCTTCTTCATCTATTGTATGGAGAAACAACTGGAAGATTGGAAGAAAGGCCATTGAGATTGAGGCAGTTATATTATTCACCGTCTTGACGGTTTTTGATTTTGATAAATACGGAAATAGAATTCAGGTCTTAGCATGAAATTATTTTGCTATTCAACCTTCACCATCATTCGGATTCGGAGTTCTGGATTCAGATTCGGAGTTTTGATTCTGATGAATTAAATCATTTACATACTCCTCCTCAGCACATTTCTGCTCAGTCAGATACTTGTAATGAATGACCCCTGAGATGTGAACTATGTATTATTTAACAATTTTAACGGGTGAAAGACAGAGATAGACAGACATAAAGAAAATTAGCATCCAAATCAATCTTGGCAGAAAAACAATGGAACAGGGACTACTGGATGGAATATACAGAATAGGCAAATTCTATTTTAAGTCATATATACTCTATTCTATATGTTTCTGTTATATGCTAGTGTCGATTTGGCTTTAATGGCGTAACAGTGATATAGGAATATAATATTGCTGGAGTTATATATTGTTCATACTTTATTACGCCGGTATCTACCGTTGCATTAACCAAGGAGCTACCTTGAAATGCTTCACAGTTTTGATTTCATAATTTACAGAAGACTAGAGAGATTTATAAACAAAATTCAGAGCCCTATTCTTACAGTTAGTTGGCTTCTTTTCTACACAAATAATAATTTACTCAAACAGAAAAATCGAATTACTTTCTCAGCAAAGAGTTCTCCGAAAAAGTCAATGCGTGATGTTTACGATTTTGTTTTCATTACATACATTGGTTACATACTCTTTTCTACTGTATTAATTTTTTATTCTCATTTACATATCAGATATTCAGCTATTTCAATTTTTCATTTAAGATTCGTTATTATGATAAAACATTCTGTTGAGCAACTAGATCGAAAGCACAATGCAATGTCAGAAATAATTAATCTATAGTTTTAAAAAGAAACTTATTATGAGTCTCGTTAGAAAATAATTAGCTAAGCTAAAACTTTAACTTTAGCCTTTAGACCCCTGTATATAGACTCTCTCCTATTATTTTATCAACATCGGAAGCTAAACAGACACTCAGTGAATATACACAAATAAATGACCGACTTAGGATTAGAAAAGCTCGCTCACAATCTTCATTTTCAGTTTTCCACCTTCATACAAAAGGTGAACCAGGTCGGAAATTTAATTTAAGGGAGACATTCAAAACTTAAATTGGATTGTGAAAATTTTGAAATCGAAGCTATATACAGAGATTGGATGAGGGAAGACGAGGAAGGGAGCCATCATTTGATTGGAATTTCTGCATTTAAATTCAAATTCATCGGATTTTGCTTTGAAGGATTAGTGATATTATACAAGTAGCGGTACATAATATCCACGCTCTATGTATGTATAACTATCAACTGTATGAAGAATTGAAGGAGGAAACAAACACACTATACGTAATATATCTAATCACAAAAAGCATATTATAGAGGTTGAAAGAGTAAAATTCTTTTGATACTATATAAACCGAGTTTTGTAAGTATATAACTCACATTCAATACTGGCAAAGTCAAAGTATCCTGGGTTTTTGGTAGAAACTCTATAGACTCTATATATTATATTATAGCATGTGCAATTATAATGTGTTGAATCAAAATAATTATGTAGGAGTCCATGTGTACAGTACATTGGAGGGTCCTCACATATATGAATTACGGCTACGAATAGTGTCAACGCTTATAATATACTCAAGTCAAGAGGCAGTATTATTATCTAGTTTTCTTTACAAACAGTGTTAATTTAAATTCAAAAGGAGAATTAGGTACATTATTTCAAAGATTAGAGGAACATGAAGGAGGACAAGGGGAGATTTGAAAGAAAAAGGAGAGGGAGAGGGACGCTCTACCGCCACCACTCTTCTGGTCCCGGTCCCGGTCCCGATCTCGATTCCGACTTCATTGCTAGGGCTTCTAATGTAATATTGTTGAATTGTTGAACAAACTATACTGACTACTCAGAGAGTGTTTCAAGAAGAGAATTTCCCCCATAATAAGACTTCTGTGTCTCTGTCTTTCTCTACTTTTTCTTCTAGTTACCCTTCTCCCTGTCCTCGGCCTCGGCCTCCCTCAGTCAGACACAGAGACAGACAGACAGATTCTGTACGAGTTGGGAGGTATTTGTGAGAAGGGAAGGAGAAAACGGAATACTGATAGAATGGTGGAAAAGTGAAAACTACTTCTGATATAACTATATATCGTCTGTAACGAACCAAAATGGCCCATATCCATTTGTAGCTAAAAACAATATCCACTATCTACAAAAATATTGAAACATGTCTTGAAACCATTTAAATAGAACATTTTGTATTTTTCAAAAACATGTAAATACAACATTTTGCACTTTCCAAAAACATGTAAATAGAACATTTTACACTTTTCAAAAACATATAAATAGAACATTTTACACTTTTCAATAACTCCTAATTAACATTTTACGCATGTTTATCATTTTGTTTTTGACATAGCTCATTTTGATTCTAGCTTAAATTGGATATGGGTCATTTTGGTTCTTCACAGACGATATTATATGTTAACCATAGTAATGGAAATATATTAATATATCCACCTACCTATCAAATATCTAAAAGTAAATGCGTATTTCTCTATTTCCAGAGCCACTTCCATTGCTGTTGCCCGTTTGCCGTTGTCACAGCCAATACCATACCAAGATGAAAATACGCTTACATGACAGAAATTGGATGAAGACATCTTTTGAGAGGCAGGCTACCATTAAATCATTTAACCTTATCTTCCAAGAAGACTTTGCATAATCTCTAAATTAACGAACGCCTCACTCCGTATCATATAGAAATAACAGTAGCTAATCGTCATCACATGCTGATGTGATGGTGCTGATGCTGGGAAACTGTCTCAAAGCCGCGTCTCTCGCCCTCTTCATTAATAAACTCTCCAGTCTCCATTCTACATACGCAACCAACCTCTGCCTCTCTCTCTCTCAATCTAAAGAAAATCACGAACCTATTTAGTCATGCATACTACATACTACTGTGTACGACGTACAAAATACAAACTTCAACACCAAGTCACAGTTTTTCAGGAATTAAATCTTACAGAGAGGAAAAATCTACTAGGCTTTTCTTAGTGCACATGATGCGGAATATGTACCTGTATACGATGCGAATATTTTTAACAAACAATTAACACGGAATATATTGCGTGCTTTGCCATTTTTCTTCTGATATTACCAATGACAGTAACTAAAAGATAATGATGCAGATGTCATTGAGCTGAATCTGTAATAATAATTGACTAAAAAATTCTAAGAAACTAAATCTGTTTTTTATTCAATTTCCTCGTATATAATGAAAGTGTATTCATTATTATTTGCAATTTACAGTTACAATGTTATCCGTGTACTTATCAAAAATTTGAAGACTTTAAAAACTGTAGTCAATATATTGAAATATTGGAATATAACTTAAGATTCCTTTACTTTATAATCCTTTGAAAGCAATGGAACTACCTATATGATACCCCCACTGTATAGATTGCATTCTCATCAATCTGCGTTCAATTTATCTTCAGCGTAAAAGTTGATTAGGTTTTTCTTTTGAACACTTTCTTTCCCGTAATTCAATAAAACTGAAACAAAGAATAAGGAAAGCAAACGTCAAGATTCGAGACATTTAGCAATGTCTCCTTTACTTAGGTAGGTAGATACTCAAATCTTGATGAGATCACATTCACATTTTGAATTTGAAATTTTTATCAGCTTTATCTATCTGAAAAGATAAAAGCGTTAACGCTAAACCTGCTATAGGCATAGTTATTTTATAATCTGCAGTGTTTAATTATATATACACACCCTCCACACATACTTGTTATGTACATGCTATACCGTTACCATTACCTTCCTGAACATCAAAGCCCAAAGAATTTCGTGATTCAGAGTAGAACATTAGCCATGTAGTTATTTATTCATGGACATTTCTTTCTGACTATAATGTATAAAGGAATTATTGCTGGCGTAGGTGTTTCAAATGGTAAACACATTTTGAGAGATACACATTCGATAAAAGTTTTTAAGATCTTTAGGAATTTTTCCTCTATATGCCATTCATCAGTCTAATGTCTACACTATATACTGTCTTATTTCCTAACACTATACAGATCTAAACGATATGCCTATAGGACCTAGACATATTTATGAAGATATTAATAAATTTAGGAGAGTGAAGCGAGGAGCTTACTTTATGGCCTAAGGTATGCAGGATTGAAAATGAACAAGTAATGCTTAAGATTAATGAGGAAAAGATTGAGATGCTTAGAGATACATGACTGATAAGAATAACTTTCCATGTTTTATAATGTCAATGTTATGGAAATACGGGTTAAAAGGGTAACGATGGAGGCATTTCGTATATATAGTATTGTGCATGCATGGAATGTACAATTTTGGTATAATATATCTCTGTGCAATAATTATACATTCTTTTTATAAGTCTGCAGTTATTACGCTCTTTTTTTCATCCAGTCAGTGCGAGTGCGAGTTCCAGGACCAGGACCAGAACCTCAAGCATGACAAAAATTGCTACGTTTTCACAAATGAAAATGAAATGAAAAAGGTTGTCTTGAAAAATTGCCTATTAGTCCAAGTCGGAGCCTATGAATCACACAAGGTTTTCAGGTTCACAGGAGGGAAATGATCGAGTTCGTGTCTCATTTTGAACGTTTTTAAAGCTCCTAAATTAAATTATCCGATAAAATTGACTTGAACGTCAATGGATGTGTCGGACAGATTTATTTCACTCTCCCATCTAAAACCGTTTCTATTCTTGACTCTTCATTTATGGTCTATCCCTTCCTCCTTCGCATCCACACAGCCACGTCGTCGGTCGTCGACATGGCACTTGCACTCATATTCCCGATCCCAATCCCAAACTCAATCCAATATAGTCCCATGTCCCCACAGATACACTCGCGTACACAAAAATGAAGATACAGATAATACTGATGATACTGACTGACATTATAGGGAACACGGACTATTTCTGTATCGTAATATCCTACTGACTGGGACTGGGAGCTGTGAGTGTGGAAGGGGAGAGATTTGTGATTCACAGCTAGCATCTATAGATACATATAGACACACCAAGATCCTTACAACATTACCGTAGTGCACCGCCACTGCAGTATATACAGTATATAGCGTTTGTAGTTTTTGTTTGGGTTTCAGAAAAATTGAAAAATGCTCATTATTGGAGACAATTGGATTGCTCATTGCATTCAATTGCTTACTGCTCAGGACGAGGACTGAAAATTTAAATTCTGTCCTCCTCCTCCAAACATCAACAACTGCCTCAACTGCCATATTGCAGAACAAAAAATCCAACCCGCAGCGCAGCCTTATTAACCTTAAGACTGCCATATATAGTAGGATATTTTTTTCTAGGGCATTAGAGAAAAAAACAGCCGAGGCTGTGCTGGGACTATAGATTCTTCTTTCGAGAGGTGCTTACATACTTTCGTATAAGCAATGCAATTGAAATCCAATTTTAGCCTAATGCTGCGAGAACATACTTTTTTTCGGATCGTGATCGTGAGAGTCTATAGTCTATAGTAGTGAAAAAAAAATGTTTGAGCCTCGGATGCAAATTTAAATTCAGGGCAGGAAACGATTATCTGTGTATTTCAATTTAACACATTCAAATTTCAACATATGGATATCCTTGAAGCCAATGATGCTCGAAACTTCTGGCTGCACTCTGTAGTATGTGTATAGAGACAGTAACAGAAACACATAGAGAGAAATAAAAGTGTGAGTAGAAATTTGAAACTATAGAAACTGAAACTGTAGGTACACAGGCCCGGACGAAGGAATTACTTTTAGGCAGCAATTTGTATCCATACAAAAACCACCATTTTCATTTTTTTGATGGTCTTATTTGGCAAACAAAAATGTTGCATTTACATGTTTTAGAAAAGTTGGATATGCTCTATTTGCATGATTCTGAAAAGTGTAAAATGATCTATTTACACGATTCTGAAAAGTGCAAAATGATCTATTTACACGATTCTGAAAAGTGCGAAATGATCTATTCACATGATTATGAAAAGTGCAAAATGATCTATTTACATGGTTTTAAAAGGTGTTAAATATTTTATTTGCATGTTTTTGAAATGTGAAAATTAATTGTAATTGCATGTTTTTGAAAAATGCAACAAGTTCCATTTACATGGTTTTTAAAAGGTGTAAAATATTTTATTTTAATGTTTTTGAAATGTGAAAAAAAATTGTAATTCCATGTTTTTGAAAAGTCAATGCATTTTATTTACATATTTTTTGAAAAATGTAAAAAGTTCCATTTACATAGTTTTTCAAAATTCAGTCAGCAGGGCCTGCCTGCGCTGCGCTGACTGCTTTATCCGGCCCTGTGTAGGTAATAATAATAAGTTACAGCATAGGAGCAGGAGATATACAAACTATATCAGTCTGCCGTCAGTAGAAATCTACATAATATATTATATTCACTGCAACTTACATATCTATATCTACCCCGCTACAACTTACAGTTACAACATACGTGTAACTACCTCACAGATCTCATCGTCGCGTCAGCTGAGAAAAAAACGGGAATGGATGAGTAGACCATTGGTACTAGTAGTGGTCCCAGTGCCATGAGTGAATGAACGAGAACTGAGAACTGAGAACTAGAACGACTCAATGAATGAATAGAATAGGAAAAAAAGTTAGTGTGGAAAGTGAAATGAAATTAGCATGGTTCACCCCCATGAATAGAATTTATGATGTGGGTGCAAAGGATAATTTCAATTAAATGAAGTACATACAGCTGTTTGTTTTCCCAAGTTCAGGACGACTCCACAGTGAGAGAGAGACCAGACAAAAGGGAAGAAGAAGAAGACGAAGCAACTACCAGCAGGAGCAGGAGCACAACTAGTGAAGCAGTAGTAGTCAACATCAACACACAGTCCCAACTCTATTTTCTATTTCTATTCACTGAGGTTTACTAATGTGACTTCCACTATCTGTCTGTCTTTCTCTCTCGAATTATAGGAAAGTGCGTAGTATATAGTATATAGAGCTGTAGAGTTTTGATCTAGTACTATATACGTACACGTATATTTCCTTATTGTGTGTCTACTGTCTCTCTCTCTGTTCTTACTTACTTCGCCTTTCTCTGTTTCACTCTCTCATCTTATCCCTCAACCAGAGAGAAAGGAATGACTTCCGGAAATGTTTTTTGGCCAATACCAAAAACCAGTCCCAGTCCCAGTGTGAATGGGAACCAGAGTAGAACAGAGCAAAACCTAGTTGGACAAAGTTGGAAATAAATGTGTATAGTTGTAGTACTTCTCATAAAGAGACAGGCCAGGACCCAGAAGAAAACTGTAGACTGTAAGCCAACCGTCCACTGCCCAATGCGTGTGTGTAGAGCGTAGAGTCTGGAGTGTGGAGAAATAAAGCATAAAACATTGAACTGAAATGTCTCTTGGATTCATAGAACTAGGTACTATACATATAATTCTAACTTTTTAGATGTGGGAGCGAAAGTACCTTTCCATTCTCCTATACATTCCCCTATAGAAAAATATATATCTATTTCATATAGGCCTGGGTGATTTATTTAGATACACATAATACATCTTTATATTAATTCATAGAGACACTCTCTATATTATAGGTATACCCATGCGATTTGGGATGTACTGGAACTGGAAGGAAGTGAAAGAGTTTTGGTTTGGGAAATAAAGTCTCCTCGAGAAATGGATGATATTATCAATGTGGATATAGATGGGAAAGAAAAGGAAAGGGGGTACTACATAATTACATAATATATCTATCCTGGTCCTGGTCTGGTAGGGAATATGGAAAAACATGATAGGTACATACAACACTGTAAAAGTGTGTGGCGGTGGTCCGTGTTCAGTAGTGGGATAAGTACTTGGAGAACTAACAATAATAGTAGTAGTAATAGTTGAAGAGAACGTAAAGTAGTAAAAGCGGGACAGAGCAGGACAGACAGAGAGAGAGAGAAGACAGGAGAAATAGAGAGAAAGTTCATTTTCAATATTTTTGTGGATGGTTTTTTTCACAGTGATCTAGGAAGATATTAGTGGTCCTAAATCACTCAAGCTATGTCATCATTAGCTCTTCTTCTCCCCCCCAAAAACGACTGTGTAGTAACGGGAACGGCAACGGCCAAAGGCTCCGCACAAGCAATAGCTTTTTCGCCTGATGAGCTTTTCCATCGACCCACCATCATTACTATTAGTATTAGTGTAGTCCGCTCACTCTCTCTCAGTTCAAAAGATATACTACGGAACCTCACAGTCACTGTAGACTACAGTCCGCATCTAGAGTCGTAAAATAGGTCTACAGTTGCTATAGGTATAGCATATTATATAGGTGCATGGGGGCCTAGTAAGGTACTCCGTAGGTGCCTTCATCTGCTGTGCAGAAATGAGCGAGGCAGAGCGATCGAGTCTTTTATGTAATAAAGGGCCCTCCGTTTCGGTTTCGGCTTCGGTTTTTATGATTTTGCTCGGGAGTATGTAGGTTCCGTTTGTGTATAAATTGTCGCCCCCTGCTACTCCGAGCTCTCCTCCCTAATGTACTCTTTATCATAGCTTAAAATATTTCATCTCCCAATTCATTGTTTCTAATGACAGTTTTTTAATAATAATATTCTTCCCTTTTCGTCATAGGACTGTACTATAATAAGGCTGAGGCTGTGGCTCTATCATAGCAGCGCGATATATTAACTCATATTGCAATTATGGAATTGGAAGTTAGTAAATAGATATTGGACTACGAAAGCAACGTACAAAGTCCCTACTACATTGAACATGGTTAGGTTGTAGCTTTGGAAATGTACATCTCTTATGTGTAAACTCACAATGTGCTAATAGTACATAGGAGAGCGAAGCAGTAAAAAACTGTAATTATTTTCAGGAGCAAGTGTATACTACTATAGCACAATATACTGCATCCTGGCAATGACATTGGCATTGGTAGAATTTACAACTTGAACCCTAGTGAGACAGGACAGACTTCAATATACACTCCTGTCTCCTCCTTTTATTGTCCTCGTAAATTTGTTCAACACTGGGATTTGCATAATTGAGAAATAAAAAAATCTTAATGGCAATTTTGTGGCTGATTCAGTCTTTCTATTTGCATTTGAAAAATACTCCCACGGACGGGCCAGGCCCGGCTGGGCTAATTATTTTAGAACAATCTTTTGTGTAGCTTTCCTGCTGCTATAATGTTTAGCATTGCCGTTGGTACAAATACTATGTGTGTGTAACTATAACGTTATATCATCAGGTTGGGAAATTTTTTAATTCGGCCTTTGAATTTACATTACAGTACTCATGAAAACCAAATAGGATTTTGTAATTTTATAAAAATCATAAATACTTCAAAATGGATCCAGAATTTCCTATGCTCTGTGTTGAGAAATATTTTTGAAGCGTTTATTTTTTTTCACAGACACGTGAACCTGGCCCTGGCTAGTGTCTAGAATAATGTCTCTTGATAATGAAATAAAACAATGGCAGGGAAGAGAAAGCCACACACACACACAAACAGACATGAATCTCTCAGGCGTTATATCTACGTTTGCCATCAATTGTATTGACACGAGAAACCAATCGGCTTAAAGACAATTTCAACAAGATTCCGAGGAGAGCGAGAGCGGCCGTGGTACTCAAATTCTGATGGGTTTTATTACGACGTATTATTACTCTTTATAGTTTGTCGGGGTAGAAAGCCAAACCGTTTCATCACTTTTCCCTTCCTAATCCAATTTCGCACGTCATTCTCGGACCCAGACTCAAAACACTTCTGGACGGAGGCAGCAATGGGGATGAACACAGTCAGTACTACACAGCACGTTCGCAAGTATCAACTTCAGACTTTGTGAATTCGACTTGGACTTGTACTTGTGGACTACAGTTCGACTCCTCCTAAGGATATATCCCAATCCCGATCCAAATCCAAATCCAAATCCAACCCAATGAAGGAATGGGGAAAAATGGCTCAGATGAAGCTTCAATCGTATCTGTTGAGAGAAAGGAAAAAAAGTACAAATGAAATATCTATTGGGTTTAGGTCTTGGGATAGTGAAGTGATTCAGGCTTAAAACGAAAAAAAATGGTTTTATACTATCGCTATAGTCACTACTACTACCACCACCACCACTTTCTTCTCCCCTTTCCTTCTTCCTTCTAAATAAATACAAGACACTGACAGGGAGCTTTTCACTCTTTAAAGTCCATTTACTTTTTCTTTGTCTATCCTTTCAATGTTATGCCCTTGTTTCTTTCAACACACGCACACACACACACTTTTCACGCTTAAAATCCAAACACCTTTTTAAAAAATCCCTTTACAATTTTTCCCGCATTGTTTACACTACCACCACCACCACTCAGGTAGTATACTAAACATGGCCATGGGGAAGAATACCCCTAACCTACTACATATCTTACTACTTCCTTGTCCAAAAATGGTTATAATTACAGGCACCAAGCTACGCGGGGTCTGCACGAGCATTATTGATGGCCAAGGGGTATGAAAAATAAATGACTATGAAATTTTCTACAAACAGAAATGAAGACATTTTTGCGGGTTCGTCATGATTCACTGGAGCCACGTACTGTACACCGCTGGAGGCGGAGGCATCCATACAATGCAGCTCTGTAGATATTAGATATCCTTCAATTTCAATTGAGCAACATGCGTATACTTACCTGAAAATTTGTAGGGCCTTTAGTATATTACTGTACAATCAGAATATCGTCTGTGACCAAAATAACCTATATCCATTTTTACCTAAACAAATTATCCACAAATATATCTACAAAAATATTCAAATATGTCTTGAGAGCATTTAAATAGTACATTTTGCACTTTTCAAAAATATGTTAATTCAACATTTTCCACCTTTTCAAAAACATGGAATTAGAACATTTTGCACCTTTTCGAAATCATGGAATTAGAAAATTTTGCACCTTTTCAAAAATGTGTAAATGGAACATTTGACACTTTTCAAAGACATGCAAATAGATCATTTTACACTTTTCAAAAACTCGTAATTAACATTTGACGCATGTTTCTCATTTTGTTTGTATGATATAGCTCATTTTGATTGTAGCTTAAATTGGATATGGGTCATTTTGGTTCTTCACAGACGGTATGTCCAAGTCTATGTGTAAGGGTACCAGGTAAAGTTCAAAGTCTTATAATCTCACCCACAGTATAACGAACGAGTGTGGGGAACCGGTAAAATCGAACAACTAGCGATACTATAGGAAGTCCATTCTCCTGAATGCATCTGTAGTACATTGGCACCTGAAAAACAAATACATTTCATACTAAAACTAAAAGGAAACAGCTTCTTATACATCGCTCCTAGGTATGCATTTTGTGCCTGTACGCTCCCACGCAACACACACTTAGAAAACACGGAAGTTTTCAGTGAAGTTCATTACAGCTTAATGACGGTGACGATGCCTATATACAGGGCTCCCAGATATGGGCATACTACTCACAACTGAGAGACTCCGGAGTAAATGGGAATGCCATTGCCAGTACCAGTACCATTATCATATTACTAATAAAAGAAGGACTGGGTACACTGTCGTCGGCCGATGCCGATGCCGAAGGAAACGGGGCGTAATGAAAGTGCTTATTGAGGAAGACGGAGTGAAAGGTAAATGATAGTGAAGATAGTTGGTAAAGTATATGATGGTGAGGACAACGGAGAAGTCACAATTTACACTCGCAAACAGCCATATGTACATACTATACATATTTAAGAATGTGCATAGAAATCAAAGTATAGCGGGTATAGGCATAGGCCGAGACCGACTAATGGTAATATGCGGTGTCGGTGGTGTCGTCGTGTCTGTAGTAGGTAGACATAGTATAATTTCCCTGCACAGATATCTGTAGTGAGTAGTCAGTCGGACAGATAGATTTCTAATAGCTTTAATTTAAGTCGTTAGTACATAGCATATATACTGAGACAGAGCAGGTACCGGTACCGGTACCAACTTGGACTCCGACTCCGACTCCGACGTCGATGCCGGTAGCGTGCAAGAATAATAGAGCTCAGCTGAAGGAGAAACTCTCTTGTCTTGTGGAACTCTGTGAGTTTTGGTTGTGTGGAGAGAAAATCAGAATGAGAATCAGTGTCGGGAGTTGAAGTGGAAGTGGAAGTAGAGGATCTCGCTCTCTGTCTCTGTGGTTCCTTGAGCCGTCGTCCTCCTCAAGTCTCATAAATAATGAAGAGTGTAAAGGAGGTGGCCACCGAACCGTGTCAGTATTTTAATAAGGGCATAATGAGAAAGTGCTTATAAATATTCCAACTTAAGATCAAAAGACGTCTCTTCCTCCCTCCTCCCCTCCTTTTCTCCACAAGCGAGGGATTTTGCATTTAATTACGTTATATTACATCCGACCACCCAAAAACTTGCACTTTCCCATCACCATCATCATCACCGACACCGACGACGCTCTATGACCAAACTCAAGTCAACCAAACCGTCCTCAGTAGGACCGGATAATGTGGCCAGCGCAGGCAGCCCCCGCTGCCTGAATTTAAAAAAAACATGTACTAAATAGAGTTTTCAAAATTATGTAAAAAGAATATTTTGACTTTTTAAAAACATGCAAATACATTTTTTTAAACATTCAAAAACATGCAAATAAAACATTTTCCACTTTTCTCAAAACATGTAAACAGAAAATTTTGCACTTTTCTGAATCAAGTAAAAAGAACATTTTAAACATTTTTAAAATATGTAAATACAACATTTTGCTTTACCAAAGAAAACCACCAATAAAATCAAATTAGTGGCTTTTGTATGGGAACAATTTGCTGCCTTAAAGCAATTCCTTCGTCCGGCCCTGGTCCTCAGTCTTCGTCTTATTTCCCTGTCTCACTACCTTCTCACAGAACAGATAAAGTTCACAACAGACTATAGACACTAGACTCGAGAATCTCTGTCTTCTCTCTCACTTCACACTTTCAAACACACAACAGAGCCGAAGCCTCTCGACTATAGAACTTAAGAATATCACAAGGCACAAGGACAAGAGCTAACTACTACACACTTATAAAGCGTCATAGAAGTCGAGAATTGAGAATTATAGCTGCACCTTCTCAAGGCTCTTCGGAGAACATTGGAAATCAAAGCCATTAGCACAAAGACAGAGAGGGAAAGAATACCCGGGTCCGGGTTATGAGAATCTGAGAATCCAACAACATTTCAGCTTCATTTCCGCACATTTCTCATAGACTATCTTTTTGCCCGGAAGCCAATCATATACTACTGAATGTAGAACTTAATGAAGACTATATGCAAATTATATGGTGGATTTAAATGATGGGAGATATTTTGAATTCACCTTACTAGTATACGCAGCAGTATATGTATATGCAAACAAAAACACTGCCATCGTCATCATTGGATATATTGTTTAAGCCCGCTAGGTGTCCTACCTAACTATAAAATATTGAGCTACGCACAAATGTGTAGTTAGACTATTTTTGAGCTACATTTTAAAAACATAGACTACCTAGAAAATATTTGAAAGATAAACAACAATTAAAAGCATTTTGTAGCCCTAGATTTTAAGAAATTTAAAAATATTGCAGTTTTTTAAAGCATTTAAACTTTGTATTTTAATAACTAGATTTAATAAATATCGTATGTGAAGAACCAAAATGACCCATATCCAATTTTATCTAGAATCAAAGAGAGCTAGATGTAAAAAACACTAAATTAGATAAGTATGTAAAATGTTCAGTACAAGTTTTTAAAAATTGCAAAAAAGCTCTATTTACACGTTTTTGAAAAGTGTAAATTGTTCTATTTACATGTTTTTTGAAAAGTGTAAATTGTTCTATTTACATGTTTTTGAGAAGCGTAAATTGTTCTATTTACATGTTTTTGAGAAGCGTAAATTGTTCTATTTACATGTTTTGAAAAAGTACAAAATGCACTATTTTCAAGCTTTTATGATTTTAATTATTTTGTAGATAGTGCATTTTGTATTTAGCTAAAACTGGATATGGGTCATTTTGATTCTTCACAGACGACACATCCTTTAAAAAAATTCTAACACAAACATGCAACACATATTAAACAAAGGTACCGGTAAATATTATTATCTCAAAATCTGCACTTTTTAAAAAGGAAAATGATTAAATCATAACATTATTATAAGCATTTATTTTTATTTTTCAAATACCTAGTGATTTAAATTAATTTGCTATTACAACCCATCATACAAAAAACCATTAAAATCCATATAGTAAATTCCTGGAAAATTCGCCTGTAGATATATTCTGTACAGTGTACTTTCATAATAAATTGTCAAATCAATTGGTATTCGGACACATATGTTGGCATTGGACATAGTATAGCTATGCTATAGCATTCCCATAACTACATGGCCATTACAGTACAAGTAGGTATATAGAAACACTGTATTATATCCATGGAAGTCGTAATCGTAACGGTGAGGTTCATGAGGTTAAGACAATGGAGTAGTCTGCCTATCTAGGTGTGTAAAAGAAAACATAAAATAGGAACATTTTGAGCAATAAATCCGTCCGTTTCATCCTTAGCGAGTGTCGGACCAAAGTATGGCTGTAATAATGCCACTACCAACTACCAACTCCCGTCCAGGCAGGCGAAGGAAACGATCTCAAATACCTAATATATCCAATGCCAATGCCACTGCCAACCACTGAACCACCAGTACCAGTCAGTCCTCCCGAAGTCCCGAACCAATAGACCAGTACCAATCTAATCGTGAGTATTTTGGCGCTTTATAATATAGAAGAGTCGTTTAGCTGACCAGTTCCAGCCAAGTTCAGTACCAACGCAATGACAATACTCAGTACTCCATTACTCGGACATTCAGTACTCCAGCTGACTACGGAGGCGAGATCGAGACAGACATGAGAGGGAGAGATACTAATACTATATGACTCGCCATGGTAGTTAAGATCTGTCCTGGACTCACCATAAGAAACAACTAAGGAAAGCTTCATTATTATCAGTGCATCCTATTCCTATCTTTTGACATCACTTTTGAAGATGAGAATGACAGTATTGGCAATAAAACCTCCGCGAATGTTCATGTTCCAGATCCGATGCACAGCATGTCTCCCTACAGTACATTTATCGTACATACAGTCCCATTCTCCATAAACTGACTTGAGGCTGGACATGGAATGGACATAAGCAGGACTGGAACTGGAGACTGGACCTGGATGCTGTATATTACTTGCAATTCGGTCTTCCAGACTATTACAGTTCCAGCCCCAGCTATGTATTATACTTCGAGAGCGCTACTGATACATAGTGAATGGTAAAGCATAGCTTGGAGTGCAGTGCTTTTTGTGTGTGTGCATGCCTGCCTCCTTAAGCTCGCTTAGTTCACGTCAGTTTGGTTTGCTTGAACAGGGACTGTGTGTGTGTGTGTTCGTCGGATCCCGTTCGTGGAAAAAGAGGGAAGCGCGCATCTCATCCCAGTCAGAAAACTTCCACTTAGGTAGTTTTCGTTTTTATGTTCCCTTCTTGGCCTCTGGCTGTTGCTCTGTGTGGAGGGAAGTTGGAGGTAGTCTGTCAGTGTTAGATTGTGAGTAGAGCTGAGAGCACGTTTCTCCCATTTTATCAACTACACGTGTGGACGTCAGTACACAAGCTTTTGAGCTTTTATTCAAATTTGGAAATCAGTTTGGATTTTCATGAAATCAAATTTATTAAAAAAAAAAGAAAATCAAATCCTAATAAAAATAACTACATTTTCCACTATACATATACAGTTTTTTTTTAAAACCCAGTAATAAAATAAAATAGTTCATTTTTTTCGTCTATTTTTGTGTGTGGTCATACACATCATTCAACATAGCCAACATTTCAAAATTAATTATCAGCAGTAACAAAGTTTTAATTTATCTATTTATTCAATCCTTCCTTGTGAATTCATCGGAAACAAAAATATCGAAATTTCAAAATAATTACTGCATTACAATTTTACTCTTAAAAATCTGTCAAAACTCAAAATCACAATATTTTTTGTCACTAACAATAAGCAAAAATTGAGGATCAAAGTAAAGTTTTCGGACATCATTACAAAAATAATCGTGTGAAATCCTTCGAAAAAATTATTGTGAGTCATCGAGTAAAAATAAAAACGTTAAAAAAACTAAAAAAATCCAGCAGAAGAAATTCGTACGTCCAGTTTCCAGTACTCTCAGAGTCGCATCGTCAGATCAGCAGAATTAGACCCATCACCACAAACTAGGACTTTATAAGCAATTAGGAGAAGGAACTAAAGAAGAAGAAGAAGTAAAAGAAGAAAAAACTTTGAGCGCTAAGTTCATTATTACATTTAGCGATTTACTCGCACACTTTTGTGGACAAATTTTGGAGATGTTAAAAAGAGTCTATTATTGGTGAACAAGAGCGAGGGAGGAGAGGACTTCACTATAATCTACGAATCTACCATAATCATAATATATACACACTTACTATTAGAGAACTATCAGCAATAGTAATAGTGGGTTATTCAAAAGTCTTGTCGTCTTCACACACAGTGAAACATCCAACCCACCAGTACATTTCCCTAAATATACTTTCTACAAGATTCTTCAGAAATCTCCCAGTTCCCAGTCTACTAGTATAACCATCTCATCCCATCCCGCACTCAACTGACTAAAAAACTAAAAAATTCTTCCTAAAACTCTGTGAGCCTCTTCTCTGTCTCTCAAACTTTTCCGTGGGAACAAGTTGGGACTTGGACTTGAGGAAACCAAAACCAAGGGAGCTGTTATATGTGACTAGGACTTGGTTATATGTACAAAACGGAAAAATAAAGAAGACCAAAGAAGTAGTGGTAGAAGAAATCAAAGCGGCTTGTCTCTCCCCCGTCTTTCTATTTTTTTTCACATAAAACTCTCGAGCTGACTATCGTGAGTCTTGTGAAAGGACAGGCTACAGTGAAACACAGCGCTACAGTAAAAATTCTATATATATAGACAAATACAGACCGAGACCGAAACCGAGACGAGACCACATCTCCAAGTTCACAAAGTCATACTTCTGCTCCGGGTTTGTCTACTTACTTAGAAAGACTTAGGGAACTTGTCGTCTATTACAAGCACACAGAGAGATCACTCCAAGTCCAAGTCTACTTTTTTACAAAAACGGACGGACTCAAAATCAAAATCGACGACGAAAAACGAAAAACGAAAAAAAGGGGTTGAAAGACTTGTCCGTGTACGGTGTACGGGGAACGGTGAACGGAGGACTAAAACTAAAAAGGAAAGACTTTTCCCTATTTCTACATCTACTTCAAGTTGACTCTTGGCTCGTGTCGTTCGTTAAAGAAAATTTTTCAAAGTTTTTCATCCTTTTCTTTAGACGGCGAAGAAGAAGACGAAGAACTAGAGAACTAGGGCTATAGAGTGAAAGAAAGTGCGGGGAAAAGAAAGAAGTGAAGAAACAGTTTGAAATTTTCTCTCTCTCTCTCTCTCCTGGTTTCTGGCTTACTTTCGAATCTTGAGTGAAAGATGGGCTTCTGAATCTGTCAGTTACACGAGTAGCCCACGCGAAACCAACCCACATTTGCAACTTGCAACTCTTGGGAGTCACAAGTATAGAGGTTCCCAAAGAAAACCACCAAAAACACGGGAATTTCAAGTTGAAACCATAAACCCTGGTAGTAGTACCCAAGAACCAGTCAGTAGTCACTGAACTAAAATTCAACTTTGCCCGTATATATATATATATACAGTAAACGAACAAACCCCACATCCCTACTATGCAGAATTTTCTACCTATGTAACGTAAAGTAAAAACGATTAGGAAAATTCTTCGTTCTATCTTGAATATCATCTGCTACAACTACTACAAGAAATCTCCCAACTTAAAACTAACCACTACGCTGAATCTTTGGTTTTCTGTGTAAAACATATATATACATATAGTAATTTGCGAGAAAATAATTGAAAAAAATCTCATTTTCTGACTCTCAAAAAGTCTACACAAAACTCTGTGGATCTCTCTCCTTCTCATGGAAGAAAAAGTGTAATTCTAAAAAGAAGTTCCAAGTAAATCGAAATCAAATTTAAATTCAAGTTTTTTTTACTTGTTGTTCGTTCAGAATTTTACAAAAAAAAGCGACATACCTTGAATTCCTTTTACATACACAGGAAAAGTTACACGGTACTGGATTCAGTAAAACTCGGAGAGAGGAAAGAAGTTTAATAACCTAGATTTTGTTTTAAATTATATTGTCAAAGAAAAGGGAAATTCCAATTTTTGATGCAACCTCAAACTTGAAAATTAATAGTCCATGATCTTAGTTTTCAGGACCAGAGGGATTTTACTTGAGACTCAAACTACCATACCTACTACTGTGTGTGTGTGTGAGAGAGAAAAGACAAGAGAGAAAATCAATGAATTTTCCTCACGCTGTAATATAACTTTGGAAAGTTTTGAGAAAACGCAAGAAGTAGAAGAAGAACAAGTGAGACCTCCAAAACCCAAAACCCAAAACCGAACCAAACCAAAGCCCCCAATCTTGAACTGAAAAAAGTGAAACTATTCTAATGTCTTACAGATACCTATAATATAATTTCTTACACATTTCTTAGCATCTATAACAAGTGTTGTAAAGGGAAGGAAAAGTAGTTCAAGTTATACCATATTATCTCAACTGTTCAAATTGGAATTACACCGTTAATCATTTTGACTGACTTAATTGACCTTTATGAGTTAATCTTGGGTGGGAAAAGTAAAAGGAGAAGAAACGCTGATTTCCTTTCTTTCTTCACCGTCTTCATCTTGAGTTCGAGTACAGAACATTTTTTCCCAATCCTCTAAAAACACCTTCATCTTTGGTGAAAAAATTCTTTCTACCCTCAAAGTTGAAAGTGTGTGACTTAAAATTCCTTACTAAAATCCCAAAACATAGAAACAACAAAAAACAAAAAATTTTTTAAAACAATTAAAATTTTTACAAGTTTCAAATTTTGTGACTAAATAATAAACCAAAACAAAATTAAGTTACAGTGCAAACAGGAAAAAATTTGGAAGAGACACAAACGATATTCCAACATTTCTATTTTCCTCATCAGGCAGAATTCAACTCGTCCGGATGCTCATAATATTTGAATACATCTGCTTGTGAAATATTTGTGACAGAGACAGAGTGCTTCTGGTCGGGATCTGTGCTGCTGTTGTTGTTGTTCTTGTTGTTGTTGTTGAATGCGTGTAGCAACAATTAGATGCAAACATATATATAGGTATATATAGCAGGAGCTGTTCCGATTCCGATTCCGTTCCACGTAGTAAACGTGTGGAGGCAGAAACGGTCTGTGTAAGAGAGCAGTGAACAAAAGCTAATGGTGTGTGTATGTGACTTTGAGACAGTTTCATTTATTTCATTCAAATCTCCTCATCCTGAGTGAGTAGAAACACTTGTGTATGTCTATATAGTAACATCCACTCCGTTACAAGGAAAGTATCTCCACACTACATTATTACATTACATACAGAGGAGCCTCTAATTGCAAGATTTATGCCAAGTAATTTGCACAGCTAAACAAATATATCCAGTCCAGCGAAGCCGAAACCAGGACGAAGTTTAAATCCAAACTCACATTCGCAAAATTGGCTTTTGCCTCTCTTTTGTGTGACACACTCTCATCTATATACTTTGTAAAATCTAATCCGGATTTTCAGTTTGACTTTGACTAGAGCGAAGGATATACTGCTGAACGAAATTCGAAATTTGGTTTCTTTGAAATTGCAAATTGAAGTATCTGTCGCAAAAAGGACAAGTCTACTATACTACTACCAACTCAGGCTCAGTGTTATACATTCAACATTTTACCATAACATTTTATTCCACTCATTTAGCAGCTGAGCTAAACACGTGAAACTTTCTGGATTCTGGATTCAGGAAGAAAATATATATATTGATATATATATAGAGAGAGATAAAGATAAAACTTACATTTACTAAACGTTTCACGTTTAGTCTCTCCCTTCGACTTTCAATTCAATTTGCAAACTCAGCCCCACCAACTCAGTCCTAAAATGTTCAAGATGCTCCAGTTTCGAGTGAGGATATTCGCGTTTTTTGCCTCCATTTGGATTCTCTGGAACTACGGATCAGGTAGGCGGCTGGATCAATTCAAATTTACAATAATTATTTATAATTAGCATTGTAGATAGATGTGTCTCTTAAGCCTAAGCCCGAGCTGCGCTTTTTCATACATAAATAGGATTGGGACTTTAATGTCATTATTTGACTACTACACGTTTTAAATCTGTCACCGCGTAAGAGAGAAAGACATTCCAGTACCCGGGCCGGTAAAGGCTTCATTGGGATTAAATCATTGATGAATGTAAAGTGTGTATATATACAATACAAAATATAGTTATAATGATAATATATAATGTGTCATTTAACTTTACTCACTGCAGTTGTTAGTTGGTATTTCAAAGAATTAGGAGAGTATAGTGCTTTCATAGATAGAATTTATTGGCAGTCACATGTCACATCACATGATAAATTAAATATCATCAGTCAAGTATTTTATTTCAAAGAAATTTTGTGAATTTTCCGATGGAATATTTACATTATTAAAGCTCTCTCACTTTCCGACTATACTTTTCGTAATATCTTCTATGAAGACCCAAAATGACCCATCTCCAATTTAAGCTACAATCAAAATGAGTTATGTCATAAAAACAAAATGAGAAACATGCGTAAAATGTTAATTAGGAGTTTTTGAAAAAAGTAAAATGTCCTATTTACATGTTTTTGAAAAGGTTCAAAATGTTCTTATTCCATATTTTTGAAAAGGTGCAAAATGTTCTTATTCCATATTTTTGAAAAGGTGCAAAATGTTCTTATTCCATATTTTTGAAAAGGTGCAAAATGTTCTAATTCCATCTATTTGAAAAGTATTAAATGTATTTAAATGCTCTCTAGACATATTTGAATATTTTTGTAGATAGTTGATATTGTTTCTCGCTAAAAATGGATATTGGTCATTTTGGTTCTTCACAGACGATATTTGTAATAATAATAACTTTTAAAAATAGCGGGAATTATTTCATAAGTTTCCCCAACAAAAAACAGCTGTCTGTTTTCTGTGTACAGTAAAAACGGGTATTTGACACAAAATAATTGTAAAACCAAAACTTGATATTGAACCTTGAGCCATTGCATTGTCTGACTTGCAAGTGTAGAGAGGTATCCTTACTAATTTACCTTTTACTCCCGACACTGTATTATCCCATATATATCCCCCACCCAGTCAATTTGAACGCTTTGTCCTGCACTCAAATCCACACACACAGAGTGACTGTCTCAATGACTCAATACTCAATACATTAAGTTACACTTTATCTTTATTGAAAAAGAATAGTAGCGATGAGAATGAAGAGACAGCGCTCAATTCAGAGTTCGAGTTCAGAAACACACAAAGGGAAAGGTTTAGGAGCAAAAACGCTTGCCACTGCCACTGCCACTGCCCTGTGCTACATGGCTACGGCTACGGCCAAGTCATAGTGGCAATGGCAGAAACCCAGATGAAGTGAAGAGCATCATCATTCCTTGTGTTGTGCATAATACATAATACATGACTCTTATTGAAGAAAATGGTTATGGTCGATTGAAATTGAAGGACCTATGGGCTTCAGCTTGGCCCATGTACCGCACCGTTCCCGTACCGTATTCTGGGTTTACACTAGAAAAATACAAAAAAAAATCAAACTACTCACTACTCATACAAAATACAAAGTAAAGTAGGTACCACCATCTGGAAGCACATGTTCTGTTATATGTAGCATTTACTAAAGCAAAAAGATCCTCCAAGATAGAAAAGAACCACCTTATTTGTTACATATAGTGGGCTTTTTGGATTCGGCTTGGCCCTTTTGCCTTTTATATGAATTTAACAAGAAGACTGCCTACTGAAACTGAAACTGAATCTTTGTATATAGTCAAAGTTATGAAAATATTAAAATGTTGACTTCTCCATATCCAGTGTGCAATACTATTGGACCAGGGACCCAGGACCAGGACCAGCAGCAGCAACAGTACCATCGCTCCAGCTTTCTATGCCATTCTTTTTTTTCGTCTTCTATTTCTATTGAGAG
This sequence comes from Dicyrtomina minuta, assembly GCA_949802685.1. NCBI lineage: Eukaryota > Metazoa > Arthropoda > Collembola > Symphypleona > Dicyrtomidae > Dicyrtomina > Dicyrtomina minuta. The sequence goes on from OX461811.1 coordinate 44,442,707, forward strand.
CTCAATTGTAAAACTTTTCTCCTCTTTGGCAGATCTAAAACATATCTATATGTAACTCCTGGCCCTGGTCTGGACGGATATATGTGCGTCTATATGCGTATAGGCACTTATCGTTGCTGGGATAGGGAATCTTTCCGTACTTGTTAGAGAAGGTTACTACATAAATTCAGACCCGCTTGGATCGATTCATGTCAGTTGGGTATTTTAGTCTTTTACATTTTTACGTGAACGCTGAAACGTCTCTCGATTTCGATATCCCTGTGCATATAACAGTGTATACCTTTTTCCTGAGCTTCACACCGTCACCGTCCGCTTTTCATATATGTAGATACCGGTACTTCTATCAGTCTCTGTATCGTTTAGCGTACAAATACTGGGCTATGCACAGTACAGAACAGTACAGTACAGTATAGACATAATAGAAGTCGATATATGAGAGAGAAGTTGCAGTTTTTCATTGTGTGTCTCTTCGAATGTACAAGAGTGGAGCGAGTCTACAATGTAGTAGTGTAGTAGTAGTAGCAGTAGCAGTCCTATCAAATACATTTATTTTAGCTCGTTTTCTCCCTCTCCTTTTCTATATTTCTCTACTGGCTTATAAATTATATCATTCCTTCAGCACAATGTAATAGTCGCGGCGTTGTCGACTTGGAATTCGACTTGGACTTTCTATCTGTATTTCTACTTCCAACGAGTCTTGACTTTGACTTTTGAAATTCAAACGTGGACGAGAATGAAACTGAAACTTTCGGATGGACTTCATACAAAGTAATAATATTGGAAGAGAAAGATATGAGAATTTTCTATAGGTACTCTGACATGTGTAAGGAACGTCCTGGTCCTGCTACATGTCATATTATTATTTTCTCTTCCCTTTTATTATCATCTTTTATTTACTATTCAAAAGTAAGGGAAGGGGTATTAAACGTGGACATATTAGATAGATATAAGCGTGAAGGCATAAATGCGTAAACGCAAAACCTACGTTGGTAGTAGGCAGTAGGTACGGAGCAAATGCATTATGCGCTCAATTTAAAATGAAACGTGGACGTGGTGCGGAAGGAAACGGGACGGCGATTAAAGAGGAGATAGGTGTACAAACAAGCGTATCTCTATTATACAGATATTCAGGGAAGACATGTGAAGGGAAGAAAGTTTATATCTGTAGTTTTAGAAATCCCCATGGAGAGAATCTTACTGCATCTTACAAGTTGCAAGTGTAGGAGTAGGAGTCGGGAAAAGCAGTTTTTGGTACAAAATATCTCATATCTCCAAGAGTTTGATGTTAGCGGTTTGTTTTAACTCTCTTTTCTCTCTCTCTTGCAAGAAGTTTCCAGGTTCAAATAAATGCACTCTTTCATGTATCCAGCACCATCACCATCACTATCACTATGGGACTAAAACTCCTGCATCACTGTATGTATAGAATGTGGAGTGTACATAGTTCAGTGTAGAGCTCTTGAGCATTGTCATGAGCAGGAGCAGGAGGAAGACTACGAGTGGATGCGTTCCCAAACAGTGAATATACTGTGGTACATAGTGATACATCTAGTTGGAGAGAAGTGAGAGAATGAGTGTCTGTCTGTGTGCTACCGAATTTGTTTTTAAAGGCCCTGTGGTCCAGGTCCCAAATCACAGGGATGTCTTTTACTCTGTGAACCATAAACCTTCCTTTTCTTCCAACCACGACTACTAGCAAGGAACGCTGAAAACGACTCCGGTCCCGGTCCCGGTCTCAGTCCCGGTCCTGGCATATGTCTTCTGCCTGTTCCTGTGTTGTGTTGCGTGTATGTATTATTTACTTTTGGTCTTGATCTTGTCTTATTTTTGAAGCCGGAAGACAAGATGCAGCATACGTAAAGAAGATGTTGAATTCTTTGGGGGAAGATATAATACTAGCTGTACACATTGTGCATGGAATTTGTACATGGGAAGTAACGTTATTCACACTTACACGTTTGAATTATGTAGACCATATCGCCTGTGAAGAACCAAAATTACCCAAATCCAATTTAAGCTGGAATCAAAATGAGCTATGTCATAAAAACAAAATGTGAAACATGCATAAAATGTTATTTAGGAGTTTTTGAAAAGAGTAAATTGTTATATTTTAATGTTTTTCAAAAGTGTAAATTATTCTATTTACAGGTTTTCAAAAGTGTGTAAAATGTTCTATTAACATGTTTTGAAAAGTTCAAATTGTTCTATTTACATATTTTTGAAAAGTTCAAATTGTTCTATTTACATATTTTTGAAAAGTGCAAATTGATCTATTTAAGGGCTTTTTAAGACATATTTTTGTATTTGTAGATAGTACATATTGTTTTCAGCTCAAAATGGAAATGGGTCATTTTGGTTCTTCACAGACGATATGGTTTGAGGAATAGGTTCAATTTAATTAGGTTTATAAGTAGTGCGGTCATTTTGTACGTAATTTTACGAAACAAAAAAAGTTTTATTATTTACAAGTTCTTCAAGATGCAAAGTCAAAATAGGTTTTAGAATTTTAAAACTTGAACAAGGAAATGCATTACAAGTATATAAATTGAAACTTACAGATACGCTGTTCTAATGGTATAAGATTTAGTAAAATTCCATATGTGTCTCCTATTACACCTTCCCCAATGTTATGCAAAGGGTTCCATGTTCCAATGTTTGCGTTTAGCATCTCTCCCTCCGATTCAAATCCTATCCTCTGTATTCTTGTGAATTTCATTTTGTATTTTTCAAGTAGCATCCTCCTCCGCTTTGAAGGAGATATCAGTATTCTCTAATATTTCCTATTCCGTATTCCGTATTCTAAGCATTCCAATACATGGAGATTTATGTCTGCATTAGTCTTCGATAGTTTTCAAATCTTCTACATATCTACAACTTAAGCACACGTATTCATTCACTACATGTAACTCTAGCGTATGTATGGGCACTTGTTAACAGTGTGTATGCATGCTCTATGCAGTGTTGAACTTGGGTTTTGGTTTTGGAGGAATTTGGAAACTTTTCGAATTTAAAATTACGTGTATTATTGCATTTCTGAGAGTTGAGGTACTCCCATGTTTAATATATTATATACTGGAACGCGTACCCGGCCGGATCCGGATCCGAATCCGGTCCCGGACCGGTACGCATATTGATCGCGTAGAGGTATATAGAAATATCCTACCTAAATGTTTATATTGAGCCTCAAGATTGAGATTGGGATTTCCTTAAATGTTTCATCCTGGTAGCTTTAAGTCTTGGAACAAATCCTCTAGATTTTTTAGATATGCATTGTTTACAACACTCCAATTAGCACAACATTCTATATACAAGAAAACAACGAGATATCAGTAAATGTAATTCTTTCTAGCTCACTATTTGCCCTTATGCTCCGATCCTTAGGCAAAACGAAGCAAATCCATTTGATCTTGATTCTGTTATTGTCTGTACAATCGTAGTTCCCAAAAACCCGGAGGGATTTTCATTTTATTCGTCTCTGTATCAATAGTCGTCGTCGCCGTCCTCGACCATAAGTACTTCCCATTTTTTAAAACATATTGTAAAATATTTGCTATCCTGTATAGATATAGATATACACGCTCTGTCTGTGTACTGTGTGTGTGTGTACATTTGTACTGGAAAGGAATTGAGAGTAATTTAGAATGAGCTGATACAATGGAAAAAGACGAGACAGAATAGTTTATAGCTCAGCCCAGAACCAGAACTCATCACCAGACCAAGAACCAGAACTACTTTGTTTTTTTTCTCGACTGCTGCTTTGAAACTTTGAATTGCCGCTCCAAACTACCTACAAGCAAAATTTATTCGACCTAATTTTGGTTGTAAATTGAATTGGATTGAAAACATGTCAATGTCAATTTTCCCTTGATAGAAAAAAAAAGAAATTGAGGATTCAGTTGTAAATTGTAAATTGTAAATCTCAACGTAGTACTCGTAAGTGTAATTTAACAAACGATTTACAACAAGCCGAGACTAAACGCATGTAATCGAAATGACTAGAGAGAGAGACATGTTCATGTACGTACGTGGTTACCTGTGTCAGGATACATATTGTAAAAGTATTCAGCAGCTATAGGTACATATTATTTAGTATGTACAAATGAGCCTATGAATGGAACCTGATGGACTCCAAACCTTAAATGGTGATGCGGGAATGAAAAAATTAGTAAGTGGAGAATCTTGAATGAGTTTAATTTATGACTTATTACATTACGCATATTTCTGTATTTTTATGAACACACGTACGTCTGCGACTGTGAAGAGGGAAGGTGGGGAGGGACATATAACATAGGAAGGTTTTCCTTTACGAAAAATCCTGATTTATACCTCATTTCTCTCAGCCCTTTTGTACTAGTCACGGCCAAAAAGCCTCGTCTACTTTGCTGGCTCGGCTAAACTACTATCTTTCTTATCTATAAATATGTGAGTGGTGAGGAAAGGGAGAAGATCTCTGAGAGTTTGGGAAAGTAATTGTGTACGAGCTACGTACCTAATGCAGGACGCAGGATGCACATAGATTTAGATAGGTACTTACGATTAGTACAGGGCAATGCTTGGGCTATAATAATAATTTCCGTGTACTCCACATCAAGGGGGGAAAACACTATGAAATTATATATGAAAGTATGAAAAGCATGAAAGTACGAAACTATGAAAGATTCCATTTCTCATGGCAATTGAATTTATAACTTTTAATGGCTGAATAAGGTTACATAAAATCCTGTATAAAGATGAACTAGGTGGAAACAGAAATTCTTCTTGTTCTTGCGGTAATAAAGATGGTATGACACGGGACGACCACGGCTACGGCTACGGGAACGGCGACGGCTTCGAATACGAGAAAATGTAACTCGTAATAAAAGTTAACAACGTTTGTATGCTAATACAAGTTGGCACAGTAGACCTTATGCTATAACTAAATGAGGTAGGTACGTGTATAGTTAATACCGTATTATGTGTGTGTGTGTGTGCATGCTCACTGCCAACAGAATCGTAGCCGTAGCCGTAGCACTAATGGAATGCAAGATGCCGTGTTAAGTTACGAGTTTCCTGTAAACAACTGTATGCTAATATGCTGTTGAATTCACGATCTTTCTCCCATTTTCATATTATTAGGTATGTATCTTACCTATGAACACTTCGGTATACTGGTAACATCCTTGCCCTTCTATAATTTAGCCCTTTTTCACGCTATGTTATCTTGTTCTATATGACTACGGCTCTGGCGCGCTATATGCTTTGTTGTTGTTGCTGCTGTTGTTGTTGTTATTTTTTCACAAGCAACAGGGAATACTCAATCTCAATATAATACATTACAACTACGCGACTGCAATATGTCCTCCTGGCATGTGCATACCTACGTAGCTAGGAAGGTACTTGTGTGTAAAATTGTAACGTAAAGTATATTATAAAAGTAACGCTATTTGAATTCGTATCTATCTGTGTCTCTATACTGGGGACTCTTCCCTTATATAGGATTGCCAAGATTAAGTTTTGCTCGTCGTTGGTCGTTGGTGGAAAAATAGGAAGCTTCCTCAGGACACGTACACATGTTTTCTCTCTGAGTTTATAAACTGACTACCAAATTGCTAGATACTTTTTTAATTATTAAAGATGCATATTCCCAAGTGTGCTTTTCCTCTTGTCCTACTACAGCTACTACTGAACTGGTACCGGTACTGGTATTGGTACCGGTACCGGTACCGGTTTAAGTCCTATAGTTAGTGATGCAGAATGTGGAACTGTATGCTGTATCTGTGGAAACAAAAACAGCTCCGATGCGCTCCTCTTCTTTTTCTTCGTTTTTTTTTCACTTTCTGGGTTAGCAGGTGTAGTAGTAGTATCTGCATGGTTTGAGTGAGTACATAATCAAGCCAGGGTTTGTATTCGTATGCCGTATTTCCATATACATAAAACTACCCAGACATAATAATGCATGCAGAAGTTCCTATCAAGTTTTAATCTATTATTTTAGTGTTATGTAAAAGTACGCCGTACGCAGTGTATAGTCTCCATAATACTACATAATATCTGCACACTACTCCATATATTACTTTATAATTTGAAACATGAAACTTTGAGACGTAAATTGGAGAATTTAAGAGCTATACTTTTCATACCATTATTTACGGAAGAAACTTGGAAAATCCTCGTGATGGTATTTCTCTTGTATATCGTTATGATTATGAATGTTGCACGTTGCATCGCATGCCTTCGCATTCGTTGGTCTTGGTGTCCTTATAGGTAGGTACTTCACTTGAACACCTGTGAAAAACTGTAAATAGCCATAGAAAAAAACAGGAGAGCTACTCATAAATTCACGACTATGACTATCCGCTTCCTTACGGTATGGTCATGATCATAATATAACATTAAGTTCATTTACATATTCGCCTCTGTTTGGGTTTATTACTGATATAATTAGAGTAAAAATTAGGATAGCTATCAATCTTTCAAGGGCTTAGGGATTTTAAATTTCTTGCATAATCTGCATTTTTTACAAATACACTTGCCTGCATTTTTAGTATGTTAACGGTAGTAAAGTTACAAGTATGTAACTAGGTACATAATAAAAAAACGGGCAGCGAGGAATTTTAAGTATCAAGTACAGGTACGGTATGTGAGAAAATTAGAACCGAATAAGCACGACAAGTTGTGTCTACCTCTATGATTTTTAAGCCATGGGTGATTTCATTAATTACTCGAAAAACTCGAGACCCGAGAATATTTTCAAAAGATTCCTTGATTAGAGGGCTAAATTAAACGGGCAATCTTCAAGATTTTTTTTAACACAGGAAATGAGTATATAAGCCATGACTAACACACAGTGTACATAGTAGTTGTGTGTTAATTAATGTGGGTATATGGAGACGGTCAGGGCACTTCATTGAAGTTCTAAAATTTCAAAGCTTCGTATTTTCTACTTTGTAGTACGTAGGAAGGTACTTTGTATTGGTTTGGTGGGGGGAAATTGGAAAATTACATTGCCGTTGAAGGCATGGCATTGGAGAGTCGATTAACAAAACTGACGCTTATATAGTGTTGTTGTAGTTGGTGTGAGGCCATAACACTAAAGACGTAAACGGGGAGATTGTGCGTGTGTGTGATGGGAAGAGACTTGGAGAGGTATTTTAAGGGAGTGAGTGAAATATCTGAGTGAATCTCAAACTCTCAAGTCTGAGGTTGAGGGACGGGAACGGGAAAGAATTCACGTGCATTATTAATAAAAATTGAACTATAGGACCACGACCACACGATTACGATATGAGAGAACAGAGAGAAGTGTAAAAGGAAGAGGAAAAGGCAGAGGAAAACGACGTGGATTTTTGAATTTGATTTTGACAAAGTTGAACTTTCGGATATACATTCTCATGTTTAACATTAGGAAGTGATGTGTAGGGTCGCACTGTCGGAGGTGTTAGTTACACCAAGCCCCCCGTGGAGAGCCCCTCAAACTCACCGTATAACTTCACCCTCCATGGGGTAATTCTTCCTATAATCTCCGAGTGTACAGTCACTATAGAAATACACCACCGATAGCACCACCACCACCTTGGCCTGCCCAAGAAAGACCAAGACCCAGCAGACCAGGCGAGCCTATTATCATTATCATGATAGTGATTATTTTTTTTATATTTGGAGTTATTTAGCTTTATGAATATAGACTACAAACTGTGCTGTGTACAAAGTGCTCACTGTATCACTCTCTGTAATGTGTAAGGTGAAAACTTTGGACATTGTATATATAGTGTACTATGTACTACTACTACAACTACAACCACCGAGAGGGCTGAGATAATCTCAATCTCAAGACTCAAGTCGGGACTCCCATTATGATAATAACAGATACACACGCTTGCAACTTTGGTCTTGGACTTGGACTTGGACGGGAAGAGCGTAAGACGAGTTGAGATATGGATTTAGATTCAGAGATATGTACCTAGGTACATTAAATACGTACAACACCAGGACCAAGATCAGGGACAAGAGCGCATCAGGGGAAAGGTCCACACTTTATAACACGTTGCGTTGAGATCCCTGTACTCAACTTGCTAAGTTTTAGAAAAACTGTTTTTGAAAAAATCTCATTCAAATTCTTATCCGGTCTAAAAAATTACGTATAAATCCCGGTGCACAAGGACACAAAGTGTACTGTCCAAGTTTAATCTACGCAAGCAAAGGCAATGGTTCTTTACACAGTCCTGGTAACGCTGGGCTTTTATGCAATGCATTTCATATTTATCTGACCGTCCACTCAGAAATTTTTCTATTTTATAGTAATGGTCTGACTGCATTATAACTACTACAGTGTTCAGGAAATAATTGTATTGTAGTCCGTACTGGTGACTGAATGACTGGTGACGATCCCGCTATAGAAATTTATCAGGTTTTTAGAATACTATCTGCGACCACGAGGTTCATATCGTCTGTGAAGAACCAAAATGATCCATATCCAATTTAAACTACAATTAAAATGAGCTGTATCATAAAAGCAAAATGAGAAACATGCGTAAAATGTTAATTAAGAGTTTTTAAAAAACGTAAAATATTCTGTTTGGATGTTTTTGAAAAGTGTAAAAAAATTTCTATTTACATGTCTTAAGGATTACACGATATATATTCATATATTGTTTGTAGATAGTAAATTTCGTATTTATCTACAAATGGGTATGGGTCATTTTGGTTCTTCACATACGATATTTAGATATTCATTGTAAAAAGTAGATATTTAGATATTCTACAGGCCCCATATCCCCATCTCCCTCCAAAATCAAATTACAACAAGTGTAGAAAGGACCCTTTAACATTGTTACAAGTTGTACTGGAAAATCACAAATTTTTATGATACACGAGCATTAAGTTAAGAGCACACACCTTAATTTTCATTATTCTCTTTACGATGATGTGAAGATGGGATCCATTCTATGAGTAGAGTCCTAGACGGAGAATGCATGTACATAAATAATAATTCATTGGTCTTTATACTGGTAACGGAACACTTGGCTAAGGCGAAAGGAAAGGTAGTAACTAGGAATAGAAATCGTTGTGAAGGGAAAGGTGAGTCTCTCATCATTTAATTTTATACACGAGTTCCCTTTATAGGATAGGATGAGTTGATACCTACGAACACTACGAAGACGTTAACGTTATTAGCTGTATTGACGTCTGATAGGGTGCCAGCTGTGAAGTGTGAATGTCTCAGTGAATTCACAGACCTGTCGGAGATTTTTTTCCAGTCCTTCCATTCCAATCCCTGATTACGATTACACTACGCGCCCTCGCTCCACGATAGTAATTGAACTTATGTAAACTTTATATAACGTCCGCCGACACTTCCATTTTAATGAGTGTACACACACTCATCATTGAAGCATATAGGATATTTTACCGCGTACAAATTAAATTAATGCAAGTCAGTCTGTGAAACTCTCTCAGAGCTCAAAAGGTATTAATGTAAACATTTAATTGCTCACGCTATATGGCTTGGACGGAAATTGAATACAGAAATTCAGAGGAATTCTACTTAAAATTTTGAAATCAATTCCTACCGAAGGTTGTATGTTTTCCCATGAAAATCAGCATGAGATTGAGATACTCCTTTTAACTCAACAATTTTCCTGTCTACATTCTTGAAGCTTGACAAAGTCAACATCAACATCAGGAAAATGGCAGTAGTAAAATGCTCCAAGAATACCTGACATTTTGACTCTATCTACACCGCATCCTAGAAATTATGTACATGTCGAGAGGAGCGCATTTGACATTTTGGCATTTAGCTTTGGCAAAATTAAATCGTCCATGTAAATACAAAGACAAACAGACATTAATCTCTGGCTTTTTACCACATTCGACTTACGTCTTCAAATGAGTACCTCATGGACTCATGGGAATTATTTGCAGCTCGCAATTTTCGTTAATTAAGTTATAATGGGTAATAATTCGGAGAAAGGCCGTTGCTGTAACTGTAATTGTAATCGTAATTGCCAATTTGGATTTGTAAACGTGCACTTTTGTAAATTGATATTGGTATTGGGAATGTTGATAGAATATGTGAATGGAAGGTAGTTACCTACGTACCTATCTTACCTACATTACATACATTTGCATCGCTCGTAAATTACAACGTACCTACCTACGACTACGACGTAGTACGCGTCTCCATGAATATGAATTTAATGAAATATCTGTAGGGGCAGGGGTTGCGCTAATAAACACTAAACACTCGAGGTAGCTTTAAATCATTTCATTACTCCGTAATATCAACTACTCTCATATTGATAGCGTAGGTATATATAGTACGGTAAAATTATGTAGTAAAATGGTAGTGGTAAACTATACTTATATAAACTCGACATTTCTACTACAAAGTATACCTATAGCAAATAGTTCTACGAAATAAATAGGAATAGACATAATACCCTATCAGTGTATTATCATTACCATTAGCAAAACGATTATAGTTTATAAGCTGTCTATATATAGGGGTTTAAACGGTAATGGTAATGACATCCATTTTGGTAGATACTTTTAGAGAAGAACGTATTTTGAATGCTTTCCTTGTTTCCGCTACAATAATATTTACACCAAAACTGTGCTGTAGTGCCTGTAGTAATAATATTATGTAGGTAGGTACAATCTTACCTATCAAGTGAGAAAACGGAAAACCAAAAAGTGAGTATATGGATGTTTTATAAGGTAGCATTTCGTCTGTGAAGAACCAAAATGACCCATATCCATTTTTTGCTAAAAACAATATCAACTATCTACACAAATATTCAAATATGTCTTGAGATCATTTAAATAAAACGTTTCGCACTTTTCAAAAATATGTAAATTCAACATTTTACACTTTTTAAACACATGAAATTAGAACATTTTGCACCTTTTCAAAAGCATGGAATTAGAACATTTTGCAACTTTTTGAAAACATGGAATTAGAACATTTTATACTTTTCAAAAACGTAAATAGAACATTTTGTACCTTTTCAAAAACATATAAATAGAGCATTTTGCACGTTTTCAAAAACATGTAAATAGAACATTTTGCACCTTTTCAAAAACATGCAATAAGAAAATGTTGCACCTTTTTGAAAAAATACACATAAAACATTTTAGTTTTTTCAAAACTCCTAACTAACACTTTGCACATGTTTCTCATTTTGCTTTTATGATATAGCACATTTTGATTCGAGCTTAAATTGGATATGGGTCATTTTGGTTCTTCGCAGACGATATATAATATTTGACGGGGTTTATGAAAATGAAATAATAAATGGGGAATAAAAATGTGAGTAGGTATATAGTATGTACGTGTAGCCAATAAGATATACTTACAATCCATCCTATTTACTTATTTACTCAGCCACGTCCATGTCAAATTCGAATTCCTAATCCAAATTGAATACGAATTATACATACGAACGAACGAGAGAGTACGGTAACGGCTTGTCGCCTTGGTTCTGGTTCTTGGTATATTTTGCATTCGTCTCCAGTTCCAGTGCCAGTCCTCGTCCTCGGTCCTCGCCTCTGTTAATTTGAGGTGGGAGTGGAAGTGTGACGCATTGGTGTGCAGTGAAATGTATTCTGAGGAATATATATTATGTAGTATGTAAGTACGCACTAGGAACATAGGTATGTAGACTGATGAAAGGTTTTCTTCAAGTCTCATTTCATTAATTATTCTATATATCCTTGCATAAATTTGTTTACCGCCAAATAAGCAGCTACTCTCCATTACTGTGAATTGTACACGTATCGATTATTTGAGTATATCACACACACACATATATACGATTAGGATTAAGAGTATTCGCTGAGGATATGAGGCAGTTACTAATAAAAAGACTGGGCTGATATTAGCTTCGGGTTTTATACTGCTTTGGTCTTCCAAGGTATTTTTGGTGAAGAAGCAATCCAGGCTATAGAAGATGCTGTTTTTTTTGAGAAATTTGTAGAATAATTAGCAGATTTCATTAATTTTAGAGTGCTTTAATTAAAATAATCGTTGTGCTAGTATTTCGTATTTTTTAGTAAGGACGGTTTCTTATTAATTTTTTTTATCATTAAGTTATTTCAATATCGTGCAGTTTTAGAATGTTTTGCATTTTGCATAGTTTATTATTTTTACCACGTTTTAAAAATACGTCAATGCAAACGTTTGCAACTTTTGAAAAAGTTTAAATTAGAGAATCATTCCATTTTTAAAATTAGTTAATTAGTGTGTTTTTAAATTGTTAAAAAACATGTAACTGCAACATTTAACAATTCAAAAAATTGTAACTAAAGTGTTTTTCATTTAAAAAAAACATGTAACTGCAACATTCAGCATTTGAAAAAGTGCAATTAACTAAAATAATTTACGTTTTTCAAAAATTAATAATTTAGAACATTTTAACATGTTCAAAACACACTATTTAAACAATTTTAGCCAATAATTCAAAAGAAATCTGTTTGTTTTTTTAAAGCTATGTAATAACATATTATATTCTGCTATGTATTTCTGACGTGAGAAACACAATACATGGCAATGTTCTCCCTTTAAAATAACATGCAGCTACTCTTTTTTGCATTTATTACAAATTTTCCACGGCTAGTATTGTCCTTCCAACAAAGTTACATGCATATAATATGCACACATCTAACATTATATATAGGATCCAGTTACCCAAAACGGTTTCACTTTAAT